>JAUCNO010006743.1:0-26964 GCA_032353835.1 Enteromius viviparus | reverse complement strand
TTTGGCAAAAAAAAAAAAAAAAAAAAAATCCCCTAAATTCCTAAATTTCAAAAACATTTAATACTAAATATATACATTTCTTATCTTAAATTTCATACTCCAGTGTTGCACCTACTACATTTTTGAAATCAAAAATGCTTTAAACCCTTGTGCTGCGCTTATTTGTGAAAAAAAGGGGTTAAAGAAAAGTTGGCAGAACTTGGTAATAATGAGTATACAAGATAGTAATTTCATGTCTATAATGCTACAGCAAAATGGCAAGTTCATGGTATTAAAAATAATTGCGTTGTGAAGTGAATTAATTACATCGTATTGCCAACTTTGCTGTATTATTTTGGCTTTGAGCTCACATGTATCTTAATGTTAATTGAGTAGCACAGGCGAGCCCCTGCTGTCACATTCTGATGCTCTGAGCCAAAGAGCGCAGCTACTCTCCGGTACGCCTACAACACCTTAGACACATCAATGTCTCTCTTTCCTTTACCTTCCTTCTCTCCATCTAACTCTGAGTGCTTTGATCTCTGGCAAAAATCTACCGTTCACCATTTTCATGACACACACTGGAGCTCAGACCATAGAGGAAAAGCCTGCAGACAACAGAACAGCAGGAAACTAGCTGCAAGCCAGAGGATGACTGGAGACATCAGAGATTCAACTGAGAAAAACAAGCAGACAATAAATCAATTTATTCTAAAAAGCTGTAGAGAGCATGTTGAATCATGTGAGCACTGCTCTGCGCCATATTCCTACACCGCTAGTCAACTGAATCTAGTGCCACAGCAAAATACACTACGATTTACTGAGACGTGAGCTTGCAGCCTGAATTAAATGCAAAGATAACGCACCTTCCTGTCTGTGTGTAAAAACAATGTGTTTACTTTAATCCGATTAATGAACAAAGTTACACTTATGACCCAAATCTTTTAATTAATCACCCTGACAAAATCAGCCTAATGAATCCTTCTGAATCCATGAATTAACAGCTGATTTACTTAAGCCACAAATTTTATTTTCAGTCACGTTAAAATTAAACCAAACACTATGTTAAATAGTTAAGGTTTGCCACAATCAATATTGTTACTGACTGGATCTGTTTTTTGGGAATGTTAGTATTTTTATATTATAAAATATGGAATACAGTAAAAAATAAAATAGAAGAATGAAATAGAATAAAGTATGGGTAAATTTTCTTTTATAATATATTATCTTTCTTTAGTTAAAAAAATATGATTCAACGCACACAAACTTCCTGTAGTCCTGTAGGTTACAGTGTTTACTTCCTTTCTATTTATGTATTTCTAAATATTTTTTTATTTGTGAAAAATACCGTAATAAAAATACAGAATCAAGAAGTTGTCACCTAAAGTCTGCTTATTGTACACATTAGTTTTAAACCTTAAACCTCATCTTTAAATGATGTCAGAATTCTTAAATATGAATTAAATAAAAATGTAAATTATATTACTGTCTATATCTACGTATATCTACAGTATATATATATATATATATATATATATATATATATATATATACAGTCTTTATATTGATCTAAAACACACACACACACACACACACACACAAAGCTGCAAGATAACACTGACTACATATTCATCATGGATAAGAACAGAATTGGCCTGGGAATGAATTTAATAAAAAATGTTATATAAGACCTTAAATTTTGCATTAAGGAAGAAAGAACTTCATTTCATCACTCTGACCCATTAGCTCTAACATTCCCACTTCTCCACCACCAACGGTCCTCTCAAACTCTGAATCTGGCAAAAGTACTTTTCTGCTTCAGCAAGATGCTAAGTCCACCGGAAAAGGTATTAGAGCCACAACCAGCCGGCCATGAATTCACTAACCCCAAAAGTAGTGTGGATCATTAACCCTGAGTCCCAGGATGCACGGAGAAATCCCCATCAGTTTAATAGGATTCTATCAGGGTTAAAGAGAGAATCAACCTGCTGTTTCTAGGACCTGTTTTCCTGGACTTCAGGACCATGGACAGCGACTTACTCTTTCAGTATAACTCACCTGATCGGTTATTAGGGGATGTCCGGACTGGAGATACTGAAGGAGTGCGTGAGGATGAGTACGGTCTCTGCCTGTCTCTTTCTATTGTTGAGGCAGAGCCAACAAAGTGATACTGCGAGTAGCCATCCTAGAAAAATAAAGAAAGAGACAGAGAAAAGTTTACAATAATGCAGGCACAACATCTAACACCCAGTATCTATGTACGCTACATTAGCCCACTGTTATTCTGTCAGTTTAGTTTAGGGCCTCCCAGTGTGGAGTCATTACAAAAATCAATGGGGGGATGGAGGGACAGAAATCAATGGATGAATGATCTGGAGTCAGTGGCTATGGAGAAAGCCCGTTTGATGTGTGACGGAAGCAACCTAAAAGGCTGATGGAGGAGATAAACTGAAGCCACTGGTCACTGGCTCCATGACACGTGACATCACTGTGAGCATGTATCATTCAGTCTGCCCAGTGTGCTGGGAGCATACAGTCATGTACACAACTACACACACAACTTTTTATATCTAAGCAGATGACTGAAAATCACAAACCAGACTTGGTGAAGAGATCAACAGATTATTAGAATATGTGCTCTAAAATTTCTTTAAAATATTAAACATGTTTAATGGTCTGAAGCTTAAAAAGGTCACACTTAGTTTGACATTGTAATGCATATATATAGCCTAAACAGCATCTAAATATATAGGATAAAGATAAAATAAAAAACTATATATACAATGTATCCACATACACACGATCCTATTTAAATATGTTTCAGTGGATTATGTTTCTTTTATAAAATAATAAAGTGCCCCTGTTATGCCATTTTTAAAGATCCTATTATTGTTTTGGGAGTCTCCTACAATAAGTTTACATGCGTGGCAGGTGTCAAAACACTTTTGTTTTCTTAAAGTATGCGTTTAATATCACCTCATTTTAGCAATTCGCAAACGATTAGTTTGAAACAGTTCTAAGATTTAGTCTCTCTAAAGCCCTTCTTTCCGTGAGCCTACTCGGATCTAACTGGTCAGATGGCCCAGTCTGTTGTGATTGGTCTACCGTGATAGGCACACTGCCATATTTCTTTATTTGCACGTTCAATGGAAATATAAGCAACTATTATTTATCATAATTATAGGTTGTGATTCAGTGGAGCCGCTGATCCAAATAAACTGGGTACTGAAGCATCTTTCAAGAGCGAGTGTTTTGTGTATCCTGTGCTGAACTTCCTGACATGAGAGAAGCAGTCATCAGTAAAGTGATGTGTTTGTGGACGGGCCAATGTAGAACATAGGGCGGGAATGCTTGAAAATATGTTACGCCGTGTTGTGTAGCCGTCACAAAAGTGGTGTTTTGAATGACTAATTACTTGTTTAGGCTGTATGGAATTGATTCTTTATTTTGTGAGACAATAGCTTTATTTATCATGCACTTTCGGATTTACAACTCTGATTGTTTACATTCACATACAGCTACATTACACACTCAATGAAAAGGCAATATTGGAAATGGCATAATAGGGGCATTTCAAGAACATGTATTGGATAAGTCCACTCTCACTGAATAAAGATAAAATGATTCATACAGTCAAATCATGCAGAGCTGTTAATGCAGAGCATAGTAAAAGCTCAAACATCTTGCAAGGTCAATGAGAAAGCTCAGTTTCTGCTAGCTAGGTCTATGCTAACACACTACAAATACACAATAAAGAAACAAGGCGAACAGATTAAAAACTTGCAGTCTATTGAACAAGCTCTCTAACAGGGACACAGAACACTATCTTGACGTCCCATTTGCCCCTCCGTGACACTGCTTTTGTTGGAAAGGTGAGGAATAGATCAAACGATCGGTCTCTCCAACTCGGTGCAGTTCAAAGCTGTCCTACTTTCTCAACACGGCAGAAACCACCACTTTTCACCTAATGTGCCTGTTGCAAATAATGACATTGGACAGGTATTTGAAGGCTCCAAGGGGCGTGAAGAGAGGCACGGAACAAGGAGAAAACGGTACTTGTCGCCTGTCGACTAAAGACCACTTCGGTAGGGGAGTTTGTCCATCCCTTTTACTTACGCTGTTGTAAGTATTACTTGAACTTTGAGGTTCCCACATGAGGAAGAAATGAAAACTTTTACTTTTATTCTTTATGATGATGGGCATTTGGGCTGGCTCTGCGATAAAAGATACCAGTAAGTCTTTTAAGACGTTCCTGCCATTTGAAAACAATACTTGCAGGGAAGACTGAGTTTCAATGTGGTTCATTACATCCCATTACTTCTTTCTTTCTTCTTTATCAGGTCTGAGAGAATAATGTGCTTGAATTGATGGACTATTGTGCTAAGGTAACTGTAACTGAGGTGTAAAAAGGGTGAACGGTAAATGCACGTTCATCTTTTAAACTCAAAAACTTCCAATTTATTCTGTTAATTCCAGTTGAATGCATGAAGCACCATTACTGGACTGATTCTGACTCAGACCAAGACTGAAAAGACCAAGCAGACCATGCAAAGATGAGTCATTTATGGCAACCTGCCTAGCCGTGATTCCTCCATAATGCTGCTTAAGAGTCAGACAGAAAAGACAAAAAAAATAAATAAACTTCTGGTGTGGAAATGTGCACTGAAGCAATGGCAGGCGCTCATTATTATACTCCCAGAGGCGGATGGAGCCTGGAGCCTTGCTCTTGCTGCGTTGGCTCCCTCGGGTCGCTGAGGCAATTGACTACCCTGATACTTCCACGTAGAGAGCGTTGGGGAGGGATGACTGTGGAATTGCATCTCAGGAGGCTGCCAGCTGAACGCAACACCTCTCAGCAGAACATGAGTGAGGCTTCAGGCTCAAGATCAATAGCATAAGCAACTTCTCTCTTCTCTCAGGCTAGAACTTCACTTCATCTTAGTCCGGCTCTACGTCATACTAAGTAAATCAAGCCAAGCGCTTCTGGGCTTTCTCACAAACACACACACCTTATTAGTAGATGGAGCTGGAAGCTGTCTGCACTTCTTCAAAGATTTCTGTCTATGTAGATCAATTGCTGTAACTTTACACATATTAGAAACATTTTATTATGCAAAATCCTAAATATTTATGCATTAAAAACTTTTCAAAAAAACACTTCTCGAAATCTGTTTACAGTACATCTGAACCTCCCTAGAGCGTAAACGCACAAACTTTAACAATGAATTTCAGAAATATTAAAATCATTCAGGCTTTGATCTGCCTCAAATGGACAGGACACAAAGAGAATGTTAAACAAATACATTTTAAACAATATTTGAATAAAAATATATACACTTTTGAGGTCAAAAGTTCAGATTCTGCAAAATGGTAATTATTATAACCAAGTAAGTGGGATCATACAAAATGCATGTAGTACTAAACTGAGTAAGATATTTCACATACAAGATGTCGATAGTCTACAAGAGAAGATAATAGTGTAATTTTTAAAAATGACCCTGTTTAAAGTTTACATCCACTTGATTCTTAATACTGTGTTGTTATGATAGTTGTTAATGAGTCCCTTGTTTGTCCTGAAAAGTTAAACTGCCTGTTGTTTTCCAAAAAAAAAGTCCCACAGGTTCCACAAATTCTTTGGTTTTCCAACATTTTTATGTATTTGAATTCTTTCCAACAATTACTATATGGTTTTGAGATCTATCTTTTTATACAGAGGACAAATTAGGGGCTTGTATGCAATCATTACAGAAGGTTTAAAAGATCACTGATGCTCCGGAAGGAAAAACATGCATTAAGGGTTGGGTTTTTTTCTTATTTTGCATAAATACATATATTTTTTTCATTTAGTACGATCTTTCAGAGACTATTTCCTAGAAGACAAAAGTTAAATCTACCCTAATTTTCAATTTAAAACCTTTTCAAACCCTGGGTTTTCCACTGAGGAATGCATTTTTTTTTTCCTTCTGGAGCATCAGCCAGCATTTTATTAAAATTTTATTTTTATTTATTTATTGTACAACAAAATTAGAGAAAGAAAATAATCAATAGTGATTAAATAAATATAAAATACAAAATACTTTTAAATTAAAAAATAGGAATAATTACTGAAGAATTCTAAAACAAGAAGCCAAAGGAAAATAACACATACAGGACACAGAACTAAGTATATAATTTAACACTGTTACACTCCATAACACACAATTTCCTCCAAATCTGGCTAGAAGCATCAAAACCAAAAGATCACAGATGCTTCCTGGGCACGAGGCCATTGTTCACAGCCTTGGGAGGTGTCTGGCTTCCCAAACCTCTTGTTTTCGCTTTCCTCCCCTCTTGTGTTCCCTCTTCTCTCTCAGCTTAATCCATCACAACACCCAAAACACAAAAAAAAAATCGCGCCTCAGGTGGCCCGACTCATCCAATTGACACCTTTCATTTTCAACGGAGGGAGAGAAAGACACATCCACGTGGAACAACTGTCATTATGCACTCATGAGATGAGAGACGGGGCCCTGCAAATGTTAATAATAGCAATCTCTTTCTTGCTGCCCTTTGCTTAATACCATCCCCGGTGACATTTCCAGGGCTCAGCTGGGTTGGAGAAAACAGGTTAGGTTGTGGGAGGCTTTAAAAATCTTTGCAGACCCAGCCTGGAGGGGTCTGGAAAGTGTGCGAGAAGGATCCACACAGCTCTATCCCCTCGAAAATCAATCAGAGAACTGTTTATAATAAGCATTAGTGTAGATTTAACAACTCCGGCCTCTCTGATGATGCATTTATAGCTCTGACTGTCCTCCACATCCTTGACCTTGTCTCTTTATCTACGTCAGCTAAAGCAGCTGTTCGATAACCTGCCTCAAGGCGGCATACGAATACAATGCCATTGTGAACCTGTGAGCACTTCGACATTATTTATAGATATTTAGTCAGCTAGCATAATGGGAATCGGCGTTCCATCTAATTACTCTCTTTCATTAGAATCTACACATGGTACCTTTTTGTCGAACCCTCTAAATATTTAAAAAAAGACAGAGAGGGTAATTAATAGTATGTGCACATAAAATTAGAGCTCGTAATTCGACATTGGTTTTGGTGGCGACAAGCTCAGCGGGGTAAACTCACAAACATCCATAATTACATATCATTACAGGCATTTTCAAACAGGCATTGTGAATTCGCTCTCCGACGCAGTTCGGGGAGGGGGCGCCTATATTTTCTAAGACACACTTCTAAACTCATCTTGTCGATGCAGGCAGTCGGCTCTTGGCCTTTTCTCATCTCTAAAGGTCAGCGTGGCATCCGTCGCCGTCTCCGTGGGCTGTAATTCTTCAACGCCTTCTCTGTAGAGCCAAGTGGGCAAAACGACACATCATAGCGCCCGGTCTGGGACGTTCCTCACCACCCAGCGTCGTATGTGTCAGGACGGAGATTGCTCAGCGAAGGGTAACGGTGTGTTCTCGCAGCCTAGAGACGACTTCTGGCACTTGTTGGGGACGGTTGTCTATCACAACCTAAAAGTTCTCTTCTCGTGCTCTTATAAGTAGTTCATTTGGGAACATTTTGGATTGGTTTGACCTTGTTTGTGTTTAACAGTACTTTGGCTGCTCATTATTAGTGGTTGACTGCAGGAGTGGTCTGGCTATATGTAAGTAGGTTAATTCCTATTGCCCTTAATTAATTTGAATTTCATGAGCACATTGTCTAACAAAGCCCTCAAACTCTAGCTTAAAAAAAGTTCTGTTTGGAAATGAAAATAAATCTGCTTTTAATTACTAAAACACGCCAACATTCATACAAGTTCTCTTCGCGTCAGTCTATTCACCGTGCTATTCAGAGCATACAATACTTTCTGAATGCCGTCAGCGCTCGCCAAGGCCAAAGTTTGCCTCAATAATCTGCAAAGGAGAAGTCTGAACAAATACACACAATAGTAAGTGCAACAAGCACTTATTGAATGGAAATGTCTCTTTAGCCTGGCTGTTACTGCTCAATAGAGCATTCATTGCTAGTCACTGCGGATTAATGCTTTCATTCGGCTATAAGGTGTCGTGTTGAATAAACAGGGCTACAAAAATCTCCAGGTTTGTTCATTCTAAACTATTTTCTCTAAAGGTTCAAACACTATCGTTTGGGAGTGGAAGATCATTTAGCATGCTAAATGAATTCCTCTGGTTGGGAGGGATGAGGTGGGACACAGCTGTCGTGAGTAGAAACAGGTCTCCTACCTTCTTATAAAGGCTCCGGAGATCTCTGTACTGCCACATGCTACTGAGAACCTGAGATGCTGCCTTTACCACCTTAGGTGAGTGTCTGTGAGTGAGAGAGAGAGAGAAAAAAGTTAACATTAATATATCAACATATTTTTTTACAGTCAATTAATATTATCTGTTAAAATTTGACAAAATTTAACACATTACTGAAAGAAAAAAGAAAAAAAAATCAAATAATTATAAGATGTTATATAATAAATACAATATTTAATAAGTATATTATTAATTTAAATTCATTTATTTAAAGGAATATTATTAAACAAAATACATATAGTAAAAAAACAGTAATAAAAAAAAAAATTATTACAAACTAAAATTACACTACCATTCAAAAGTTTGGGGTCAGTAAGATTTTTTTCTATGTATTTTGCTTTTATTTACTTTATATTTATCAACAAATCCTGTGAAAAACTGCATAACAGTTTTATTATATTTTATATGTATTATTTTATTAAATATTTTGTTATATAATTGCACTGTCCTTGGAGCGAACCTGACATACTGTACATTTCACTGCTGGTTATACTTGTGTACGTGACAACTCTTGAACTTGAACTTAGAAAAATATTAAGTGGCACAATTGTTGTCTACGGTGATAATACAAATAAATGTTTCTTGAGCAGCAAATCTGTATATTAGAATGATTTCTGAATGATCATGTGACATTGAAGACTAATAACTATGCTGAAAATTCAGCTCTGCCATCACAGCAAAAAATTACATAATATTAAAATAGAAAACATTGATTTTAAATTCTTACAAAAAACAGAAGCAGAGAGTCTTTATTGGATTGGTAGGTAACAAAAACTAGTTATATAGATGAACTATTTCCAAGGCACTTAAATGGTAAGAAAAAAAGCCTTTAATGTACAGGGCTTAAATCATTACAAAAATAGTCAAAAGTAGATCTGTGCGTTTTGTCAAAAACAGCCTTCTTCAGGAACAGTGATTTTAAAGTGTCCAGAAACTTTAGTGATTTTAAATTGCTTTGTTTTAAACTGCTTTACTGTATTTTTGATTACAGTAAGACTTGTTGAGCATTAGAGAAAAAAAGGACTTACTAAGCCCAAACTTTTGAACAGCAGTGCACTTTTGATGTTTTAAAGAATGCGATCACAGAAAAAGATTTTTTCTATTGAACCGAGCACACATGCCAACCCAATTCTCCTATATACATCTATAAGCAGCACATCAGTATAACAGTGGCAGCTCTAAAATAACTTATTTTAATTGCAAATAGTTTCAAAATTATACTAACAAAACGCCAATAGCATAACACAGGAAAAGAAAACGACAATCCAATCCTGGTACATTGTTACTCAGATGACTGTTCCTACGAAAAGATTTGATGTTTTCTCTGCTTTCTGTGCAAACATCTCACACGGACAGCAGCTTTTGTTATGATTAACAATGCACCACAAACAAAAGAAACAATCCCTTGGTTCTCAAAAATGATACAAATTGTTTGACTTCAGCTGATTTGATAGAACAGCTGTGGCTTTTGTCTTCCGCCGAGCCGAGTCAATCCATTTCTGCTCAAAGGACACAATGGAACAATTTACAATTGCCACTTGAAATGAAGTTAGAGGAAAATCTTTCAACATGGCTTTAAAAGAGGAAATGAATGCCGCTCATCCGTTACCATTTTCTCTCATAAATGACAAAATGGATTCTTAGGTGGAGCTGCATGTTTGATTTGTCCCTCCCCTCATCTTTCCACATGGATTTGAACACGCTCAGATCTTCAGTTGATTCAGGCTTGTCTCAAATTAAACCCCTCACTTTGGCAAAGTAAAGCCTGTCAGATTTGCTGAATGAGTAATATGGGTGACTGTATATAAAAGCAGCTTCTCGATATGCTTCTTTTTAAATAGCTTCATTATTTTGTCATGCATGATGTGAGCACATATCACAATCCTCACCAAATCAATCCACTTCAAATCAAAAAAGTCATCAAATCTGATGCATATCAGAACAAGCACACTGGTTGCTGTTCCGTGCCTGTACTAAATCAACCGGTTGCATTTGCGCTATATCCAGACAAACAAGCACCCGAGTGGCTTGTCCCTTTGATAACCTCTCAGCAGGAAACTGGAAGCAGCTGTCACCGCCATATTGGCTCCAACGAGGTGGGCACAGTGTATGAATAGCTGATGGGGATAAAAAGCAGTCGCATGAAGTGTCGGTTTGATGAGGGTCGGACTAATGTCTTTGACAGTGTCATCACTCATTCACGGTCAGACTGCCTGCTTGGTGTTTGTAAGAGACTAAAGCAAGCAACATACAGAAAGGGTTGGTCAGTGAATGATTCTTATAAAATATAATTGGATGATGCACATTTAAAACACCTGTTGCATGTAATAACATGCCATGTATTGCAACTGAATACATACATAAATAAAAAATAGAAATAAAATAGTTATTTAAGGGTCTCTTAACTAGTTGCTTACTAACGCGCACATTAGTAGAATATTAGCCATTAATGAATAATAATTAATAAGGTAAAAGTCAATTAATAGTGAAAGAGCGTGTTACCAATGAAATAAAATAAATACAATAATGCTGCATTTTCGGTCACACATTTTTTTTACGGTCTTTCTATTAACAAAGCATTAACTGTGACTTTTGTCGCAATAAACTTCTGCTTATTAATAGTTAGTTGTTAAGGTCATGTATTGGGCAGAATTAAGGGTAAAAAATACGGTCATGCGGAATATTAAGAAATAAATATTAATTAAAAGCCAATGTTAATAATAGGCATACTAATAAGCAACTAGTGAGAACTGGTCTCTATACTTTTTTAATTATGTTATAATCCTGCTGAGAGGTTATCAAATAACAAAATAAAACTAAGCAAATAATACAAAATAATAAAATACAAAAAAATACCAATAAGCCAGCGTCAAAGAGTGTGCTACATAGGTTTTTATCTAAATGTTCACCGTTACATACATCCTTGTGATATCTAGCTTTATTCTGAAGCAAATCAAACAACAGCTTTTTTTGTCAGGTGTGGCAAAAGTCAATGTGTTCTTCCTCCAAGTTTGCTTTTCTTTGTTTCAGTTTCAGACTCGTGTCGGGTGCGTTGAAGACGTATATATGATGTAGCCGAACATCTGTAGACAATGTGGCCTTGAAGCTCATGAAATGCTTATTGAGGTCTGACTCATACCGTGCATATCTTTTAAAAGGTGCTGGCATAAAAGTAGAACAATGTAGCTAGAAAATAAAATGTCTCTAAATGCATTGCGCAGTTTCTGGTGAACAATGTAAGGGTCTGTTGAGAACACGAGCAAAAACAAGCGCATACTCAGTACTTAGTGTTAAGATTTCAAGCTTATTATGCAAAAAAAAGACAACTTACTTGTCTCCTTTACTCCTAGCAATACCGATGAGCTTCTCAATGCCACCGGCGTCTCGTAAGGCCTTGGCGTTCTCCATGTTCTTGGTGATGACCTCGTGTAGGGCGCAGCATATAGCCGTAACGGTGTCATCGCACATGGTTTTACCCGCCGTGCTGTTTGCCGTACCCCCACTGCTTCCGCTAGCATTGCTCCCACCCGGGAGCCGGTGCACGAGGTCCCGCATGGCATACTTACCTACGCAAAGACAAAACACAGATAGAGAGTGCATATGAGAATATGGTGATTAGCACTGGAATAGTTATGATAGTCAGGATGACATTTTTGTGCTACAATTTATTCTTATTTTACAGTATAATAATGCAGGAGATAGTCAGATGTGTCGGTTTAAGCATTGCTGGATTTCTATGGAGGGGGTGTTATCCTGACTGCAGCGTTGATATATGACTCACGCTACTTGAACAAAGGGAAGAAAATATGAGTACGTGAGAAAACTCTGACATTAAAAGAACAGCAGGGGATGTGTAATTTAAATTGACTTGGCAACACTCAGCAGCACTGAAAAAAGGAGTTGACCAGTGGGAGAAACAATATGATGCTTGAGTTTATGTGTTTGTGTCAGTGAAACATGAGACAAATCTGTGCAGTAACACACTAAGTGATATTAACAGGCAATCATAAGCGCAATGATCGCTACAGGATGTTGAGTGCTCTTTTCTCACCCAGTGGTATATGCGACACCCACTCACAACGTTATGAGCCAATTATATTATAGTTAAATTTGTCTAGAGAGGTTTTGGTCCACATAGAAGCCACATCAAAGCAACAAATATGATGTTTGTTTACACAGACTTTTAATGGAGGACTATAGTAATTTACCCTGAAATTACAACCACTTGATACAATGCCATTGATCTGCATGTGGACAGGAATAAAGACTTGAGGTTAAATGTTTAGATTATGTAAAAATAAATACTAATATTGCCACACTATAAGATAAAAAAATCACATTATGAGATATTAAGCGACATTATGAGATATACATTCAAACTGTGAGATTGAAGCCACATATTGAGATGGTAAGAAATGGGGAGTCATATTGCTTAAGCCTAGTTTTAGGCTAAAATGTAAGTCTGAGCTGTTGAAAGAAACTTAGATCAGTGCCTTCATTTTGTCTCAAGATACACACCAGTAATGTTTTTGTGCTATGCACATTTATAAAAATGACTTTAATGTTTTAATTGAACAATGGTCTAATCCTGGCTTAGTCTAAGCCCTGTCTGTGAAACTGGGCAATAAAATCATATTATGAAGCCACATTATGTGATATTATGTGGAATACTTAATCCTGTATTAACAACTGACTGGATGTACATTATTCCTTGAGATATGAGATATTAATCCGCAAAAAATACAATCAAATTGGGATATACAAATAAAAATTTTGAGATATAGTCACATTGTAAGATTAAAAGCTAAATTATGAGATAAAATCCCACTCTGAGAGAGTAAGTGCCACACTATGAGGTTTTAATAGTGATTTAAACATTTAAATAGTGAGATAGAGTCAAACAGTGAGATAAAAAGCTATATTATGAGATAAAGTCCCACTGTGAGAGAGTAAGTGACATTATGAGATCTTAAGCCACACTTTGAGATATAAAGTCACATTATGAGATAGCATGCCACACTAATATTATGATATAAATCTTAAAAGGTAAAGAAATAAAGAGAAAAGAGTACTTAAGAAAATACAAAATCTCCATCATATGAACTAAATAATAGCTCATTCACAATGTCATCACTTGTAGGTAGGGCCTATGTATGATTTTTCAGTGTTGCTCTGACTAGTTCCTTCTACAGGCCAGTGAAGAGACTGTGGGAGTTCTTGCATTATCGTGACCTCAACAATAGAAACAATTGTACTGCATTTCAAAATAAGGTATTTTATATTTGTTGTTTGCACTTTAGGATTCTAGAATCACCTACCATGCACATGTTTAATTCTGCATTGGAAAAAATGTAAAGAGCTTGAGGGAAGCCCACTAGCAAAGACTGTAAGTGTCTACATTTTTTATTTTGTTTCTGGTTTGCAGCTCCAGAGAATTTTTACATTTAAATGAGAACAAAACGTGAAATGCTATTATGTGGACATCTGTATTAATGAAAAAACTGGTGTATGAACACAAGCCTTTTTCTGTGAAGCAGCCGTCCGATTTCAAGTAGAACAAGAAACTAGTTTGCAACAGAGTATTTTTCAGATTTCATGCTGCCACTTTAATCATCCAAGCGCTCCAATATTTTGACCTTTGAAACACTGAAGAGTCCTTCTCCTTCTGGCACCCTATTATTCTATCACAGAAGCACACAGCTAATGAAATTAATCTAAGGCTGTTCAATTCTTTCCGCTAATTCCAAATGGTCTCCGAAGGAGAAACACAGACATCATTTTCTACATGAAGCATACTTTCAGAAGGGCTCCGTTTTATCACCAATAAGCTTCCAGTTAATTGGTGTCTCCTTATCTTGTACCCGCAGGCAAAATCGTCAGTCTTGCGTGAGCTGACAATATGGAAGCAGTCCAATGATATGTGAGAACTGTGAAAAACGTGATATTTACTGAATAAGAAAAACCTGGTAAAATTATTGATCTGTGATATCATGTCTTGTTGTGCATTTATTTCCAATATTCCAACAACGAACTTCTTCATCACACCCAAAAGTGAAATAAATGGATATTATTTTTGAATTGAGAAATATATATATTGCTTTTACTATTTCTACAATTATACATTATATATAATATATAAGTATTATTATTGTTTTTTTTAATCCTTATCTCAAAATCTTTAAGTGGTATTATATCAGTGGTTCAAAAAAAAAAGGAAATCAGGATATTCAGAAAAATCATGTTGCCTTCACAGGAATATTTAAATTAAATATTTAAAATTATATTACAATAGAAAAAAATATTTTAAATTGTAACAACATTTTACTTTCATTGACCAAATAAATACAGCCTTGGTAAACAAAAGAGACTTAAACAATTTAAAAAAGCATATTTAAAAACACATAATAGTAAGAGAATAAAATATGAAGAATAAAAAAAAATGGATGCATCAAATCTGGTTAAAAACAGAAGGACGCACATTATGTTTAGGATCCCACAGAGAAAGAGTTGCATGGAGAGGAGAAACAAGTGAAGTGTGGGACATTTTCAATCCAGTTTTAGGCTTTATGGTCACAGTGAAACATAAGATTGCATGATTACGAGTAATCACTAGCTCAGGACTCTTCAAGTACAAGCTGCTGATTTTCAAGAACGTGAATTACTGCAATTCAGACAGGTTTAATTTTGAACATCCGTGCAGAGATCTCAAAGTCAGCCTGAGCGTGAAAAACAACAGAGAAGTAAAAAGGGCTGTAAGTAACACATTCACACTCCTCGTGATAAATGAAGAGCCTCTTTATGGAGTCAGCCGGACGGTTCTGCTACATGACGATGAGATCCGGCGACTGTATATGACTCAAGGCTAACCTTGACTCACTAGAGTGCCTCATCTACCAGCTCTTGGGAATACGAAGGCTTAGTGGTAATCAGAGGTAAGTGCAGACCCTCCAGCTTATAAAAGCCCATTCTCCCACAAAACAGGCAATCAGCTACACGGCCCAGGGCCATCATGAGCTCCAGAAATACACACGCACCCACAGACATTTACAAAGAGAGAGAGAGTCCTTTCGTTATTGCTGCTTTTATGTACACTAAATTCTAGGTGGCCAAGTTAGTCGACATAAAGGACAATAAAGGCAAAGTTCAGTGCTGTAATTCTCTTCACATTTATGGCATTCCAAACCTGGAGGCTCTTTCTGTATAACACAAAAGTAGAAATATTGAAAGAATTTTAATGCAGTACAATGAATGGACAAAAAAGCAATATCTGACTAGTAAGATTCTTAAAAAAAGAAAGAAAAGCAGTTAACAGCATGAAAAACAAGACAAGGGTTACATCCTTTATGAATTTCAGTATAATATTTTAAGTAAGGGATAATGTACAGGCAGCCGGTAGTTATCGCAAAAATAAGCCCCGACAGTGTGATCAGGGCCTGACGAGATGGCACCAAACGGTAATCTTTGTTGGCGCGGAGGGATTTTAAACATACAAGTAGTGGCAGCTAGGCGTTATTACTTTGGAGTGGTTATTATTTGAAAAGAATAAACCTGCAAATGTCTCAACTGACCAATCAGAATCAAGCATTCCAGAGAGCCGTGTAATAAGTTTGCATAAATGTATACAGTGTCATAATAACGTGCTTTACACTAGTGCTCAAAGGTTTGTCCGATCTTTGAATGATTTTGAAAGAAGTATCTTATGCTCACCAAGGATGAATTTATTTAATCAAATAGAAAAAGTTTTGAAATATACATTATAAATGTTTTCCATTTAACTATATTTTAAAACGTCATTTATTTCTGTGATCCAAGCTGAATTTCATTATCATTACTTCTACAGTCTTCAGTGTCACATGATTCTTCAGAAATCATTATAATAGGCAGATTGTCAGATTTCAAACTTTTCTTATTAGTATCAACGTCAAAAACAAATAATATATGCTGCTTTTTGTGTAATATTTTTGTGCAAACTGTAATAATTAATAATATTTTTTCAGGACTACTTAATAGAAAGCTCTAAAGAGCAACATATATTTGGATATATTCCTTCTCTTTCTTTGTTATTTTTAGTTTTTAATAACCAATTAAACTAGCCTGGGCCCGCCCATAAGTCCTATTACGCTACATTTAATTTCGTGAGCAAAGTCAGTCTGGCAAAGCTGCTGTTTTAGAGCATTTCCGTTCCCAAAAAAGTGGAAACCAATGAGAAACGAGCTCCCCTCCCCCCGGCACAACTGAGGCGGGTGTAACACGATGACGCAGCAGTCCGGCGTCTGAGAACCATTTCAACATGTATCAAACGTGTATCGAGCAGCAACAATCGTTTTACCTCTTTGAAAACGGAGCAGAAGTAATTAAAGTAAAGACATTTTCCTACTTCTTTAATAAAGCTAGCTACAATTGGTTACAGTGGCTTGAGGTTCCGTTGCTACACATACTGTACATCATCGGAATGAGTTGTCTGATTGGTTGTAGATTCATTCAGTAGTATACAGAAACATCTGATGGACGCTGGTTAAGCCCGCCTCCCAGAAGACGGGTAGTAAGGTTGCTTTGCCAGACTAAGCTCCTTTGAGCTTTATAGTCGCGGAAGCCAGGCTACAATTAAACTACTACTTTAAGCAGCAAACATTGCTCTGTTTCTCTGGGAAGAACACGTACAGGTGGTTGACAAGGCATATAATGAGGAGAAAGGCATTATACACTTCCACATTACAGTGGATCTGAATAAAATGAAGAGCATTAATATTCTCAGTCAGAGTTCAAAGAGGGTTGGTAAAATGTTCCATGAAGGCCTGAGGGTTCTCGGCTTGGTTTAAAATGTCACACAGTGGTGAAAGGCTTTGGGCAGCATCTTTGTGAGCCTTTATCCTGCAATAACATTTAAATGGATCCAAAAACGTTTTTTTATGAAGCTCCCAGCAGGTTCAAACCCCATTGGCAGAAAATAGCTGACTTGGACATGAAAGAGAAGTATAAACAACAAGACCTTAAAACAAAATTCTTCTCAAAGGTTAGGAAGCAAATTAAATTGGAAATCCGCCACCATTTGAAAGGAGAAAGTCCAGCAGGGTGGGTTTCAAGCGCTATATCGCTCTCTATTACCGCCTTTGATGTCTGTCATATTGGATTAAAAGGAAAAGACCTATGGATGCAATTTCTAACAGAGCCACCTTGTGGAGTGGCGGCTGGGATAGACAGAGAGATGGATTGAACGGTTGGTTTTTGCCACGGAAGAGATAAAGTGGCGATTTTCTAGTGTCATTATTATAAAGCAGCTCTTCTGCTTCAAGACACCTCTGGCAATCTCCTAATGAAAGAGAGAGAAAACAGATAAAGGAAGGGAAGATGGAAAAATGACCAAACGGATGCATGAGGGAGCGTGTGAGAGATGGAAAGATTGGCTGCAAATTGAAGCGAGAGAGGAAGGCGATTGGTCACAGATGCACACACACACTTAGTTATTTCTCTAAAGGCCAGTCCGTTGAGCACATCCCCTCTTTTCTCATCCTTTGTGCAGGTGGGCGGCAAATATGAGTCTTTCAGTCATCAAATCCGGGATGAAACTTTCAATGATGGATCAGAACTTTTTAAATCCCTCTCCATCAACTGAAATGTCGGACCTTTGAATCAAGCCCAGTAAAGCTGGTTCCCAAAGTTACAACACAACTTCAAACATTTCCAACAAATCCACCGAGCTTTGTCTGCTAGTCCTCTGAAGAACCGGTTTTATCATGGTCCGCATGCCCATACCAGTAGCCTCCTAAGTTTTGCAACCTGAAAGTTTGGAGAGCCCTTCCGATTACAAATTGCACTACTCTGTTGCTCATCCAATGATATGCTTAGTGTGTGTCTGCATTCATTCACACCTGCTGCGCATCATGTTGTACATGTCTAACGGCATCTTGAGGGATTTTATGCATCATGTTTAAAATTCAGTCAGTAGAACTCACAAAACCACTGAAAATATCCAAATTGGGATATTTTGACCACATCAGGAACATCAAGGCAGGTTAATAGAGTTCGCGTTTTAGACTGATTGCCAGATTGATGCTTGTGTGTAGATAAAAAAAGCGAATGTTTAAAGAAAAAGAGTAAAGCAAAAAGAACAGAATATGTAGGTTATTAATAATGATCAAGAGTTCAGAATAAATAGAGGATTTAAATTGAAGGCATAAAAACATTTTATTATGGTGTTATTCATATTTGTATTTAACATTTTTTTTAAAATCACGCAAATGCTTAAAAATTATAAAAGAGAAAATTAATATAAAAAAATAAAGCATTATAGACATAAAATACAGATTAAATAGTGAAATATGCATATTACATATAATGTAGTCTAACTAATATCTAAAATAAATAAATAAATCAATAAAGCACTAGATAGATAAAATTAAACTTTATTTTAAACCACCAGATGTTAAATGGAAAATTCATCTTTTTTATTCTTGTTATTTTGGATTTAAATTGGTTTTTGGTTTTCAATTATTCTGGTATCCGGCAAACCCGCTGCCAATACAAAAATATATCTAAATTAAACTGCATACTATATATATTTAAAAAACGATTGATATATAGATATATAATAAAAAAAGATATTAGAAAAAAAATCTCAAAAGAACATTATGAGTGCTACTCTCTCCTGGCTTTCTTTTTTAGCATTAATGTCATCAAACTCAATCCTGAAGATAGGAAGAGGGACAAAAAATAAATAATAAAGAAAAATAATTACAAATCAGAAGAGAAAAGGTCAAAGCTGAAACAGAGATTACATTTGTACTGTACCTCATGGTCTCTAAATGTCAATGAGGTTCAAAAGTACACATAAAACCAAAATTAATTCAAATACATCAAAATTAATTCTCTTTTAACCTGATGTAAAAGAAAGGCGTCTGACACCAAAGAAGCTTATCTGAATTTTATGATCTCACAGTATCATAGATTCAGGATATAGGCTGATGTTTTGAGCTTATTCATTTCATTTCTACAATCAATCAATCTTTATTTTAATACATGATCAAATGGCAGGATGGGATTGGCCGTTTAGATGCAATTTATATGCCTAGTTTCCATCCTTGGGCTAAAAATAGTGCTCAAATATAGATTCAGTAATCAAACATGTAAAAAATCACACATGAAAGGAAGAGACTGTGGGAGAAGTTTGAAATAAAAAGGGACCTTGTGTGATTTTATTGCTCATGGCTCTCCAAAGCTTTTGATGGATGGCCATGTTGAACTGTCTGAAAAAGCAAAGTGTGAGAATAGCTGCCAGTCACAGACTGTGTTTACTGCACACACTTGTCAATACAAATTAATTTAGAGTCTAAATGTATTCTATAAAGACTCTGCAATCTGATAAAAATATCAATTTATGTGAGCATCATATGTACTGTATACAAGTTATTTTGGCATAATGCACTGACAAACATGCTAAATCTACAAAGACAGGAAGCACATTTCCATGGCAGTGCATAATGAAGACTGCATAATCTAAAATGATTTTGGATGATGTGCAAATCTAAGCGGACTCCAGGTGGCAAATGCAAACCAGTTGTTTGGGGAGCCTAAAACCAGCGGCAGAACGAGACTAGGGAGCCGTTGCCATGGAGACGGCGAGACTCGTTTATTAGCGGGTGAGATCAATAGTCTGCCGGTGATGTCACTGGGAGAATTTCAAATGGTGTGAATCAGTGTGAGATGGGTTGAAGGAAGGATGAAAACAAGCTCTAATTAAGCACCTGATGCGGCAGGTCAACATGTGACAGCGGGGACCGCCGCAGACCACTTCCTGTCATTCAGACGGAGCCTAGTGTTGCTGTGTCATGTACTCGTTAATATGTCTAATTCAGAAGCTGTGTAATGCCAAACACCTGCATCTCTGTATGAAGGCAAGGTCAACTCCCAATTGCAGGAACCTCAAAGCTGTTTGGAGGAAACAATATCAATTACGGCAGGTGTGGATGTAGACATGAAGGAGACCGATAATTATGCTATCCTAAACAAATCACTTTGACTCACTTCACCCTGAGCAAAAACAATGAGGGAACTACCTGCACTGTGTGCTTACAGAAACAGAAAAGGCAAATCTTAGTCAGCAGTGACAATGAAAGTCACAAAACACATTGTCCTCACTATTTAGAGGCATAAACTGAGATCACCAAATGTGGTGCAGAGCACCAAATGATGAAACTCTCATCTCCTCCATGTTAATCTTGTCCTAAACAGTGGAAACGAGATGAAGTGCCACTTGGCAAGATATTGGGCGAATTCCACTGAAAGTGAACATAACTATGCCCTACTCATTTTGAAGGACAGAGCACTTAAAGTAAGCACTCTGAAGGGTGCAGGGCTTAACTGTGTCATGTGTACACATTTGGAACATCTTAGATATCTTTTATCTGATTGTTACCTCGGTAGCATACTTGAACAACAAAATAAATTATAAATAATTATATAAATTATAAATACATTCGGCGTTAAATTTAGCCTTGAATTATATATTCAAATTTATTTCCAATTGATTCTGCTAGGTTTAATTCTAAGAATGTTATAATTTACTTTGGGTTTGTTAGTAACAATAAAATGTCCTCAATTTAAATAATTACCTGTGAGGATGTTTCAAAGAGAATCACATGAGCAAATGACAGATTTGCTTAGTTCTGAATAGTCTTGCTTTTGTGTCATGCCGCAAATCCAGTTCTCTTTCAGGTCAGAAGCAGGGGGAATGGTTGGAGTATGTCAGAAATTGAAAGGTTTAATGTCAAACCGTGCCACATCCAGTTTATCCATTTGCTGATTATATTGGGTTCTGTTGTTGCATGCCCGCGTCCAAAACATTTTGCTTGTTTGCTTTACTTTATTACAGATTTGTTTTTAAACAAGACAGATGCAGGATGTTTAAAGTGACTGGAAGTAAACGATGATGCAATTCTAAGTCGGATTATATTGGATCTAATGATAATGTGGGAAAACATGAGTGTGAGTAAACGTGTTTTCAGCACTATCCTATTGTCTGTTCTAGACTGTTTGATATTACTGGGTATTTATACAGTTTTTACCTAAATGACCAGTGCTGTCTTTAAGGTATGTCAAAGCAGCATCCATCTCTTGTTTTAATAAGTAAAACTATTAGCCAATTATAACAGAGAATGTACAAATGTGTGTCTTGAATGCGTCCTGTCTATAAAAACAGAATGTTCTGCATAAAGGCTCAAAAGCAACATAGAAAATAGGCTATTACTTTGAAATTATGTTTTTTTAATATATATGTAAAATCATACTAACATTATAAACCTCAAAGAACATTATAAAATAATAATAAAAAATGCAGTTCATGACCCTATTAAAGTGAGAATTATATGGATGCTCTCTGCGATGAGATTTAGACAGCTGGAATGAAATTTACACAGCTGGTCATTTTTATTTGAAGTAAACCTTAAAAAAGCTAATCTAACCCAATCGACAACATGGCCAAAAAAAAACAAAGAAAAAAACAAACAAACAAACAAACAAAAAACCCGGAAATAAAACACCAAAACCAAAACAAACACAAAAAACCTAAAACAAAAACAAACATGCAAAAAACATCATGAATTTTGACTCATCAGCTACTTAAAAACACACAAACATGTCTGAACAAAACAAAACAAAACAAATAAAAAAAACTGCATGTCACTGTACTGTAAGTAAAGTCAGTCCGCAATGAAAATCCCCAAACCCCAAACAAAACCAAAAATACATGCACAGCACATAAACAGTTCTCCAACAGCCATTTGCCAAGCATAGAATGTGCAAGTGTGGCCTGATGTCTGTTTAAAATGATGAGTGGCCAGGAAATGTGTAATAATAAAATGACAGTTATCTTCCTTTGAGCTGAGAGCTACGAACGGCCCTCTTTACCACACTGGCTAAAGCACAGGAGACTGGACTTCATTACAGAGAACCCAAAGAGACCACAGCTGTTAACCCAGAGCTCTACAAATCCAGTGGATCTGAACCGTTTGAGACAAAGTGAATCATTGTGACTGATAAAATAAAAGACCACAGTCAAGAGAGGAAAAAAAAGGGGCCGTACCGATTAACTCTTTATTCCTGACGTCCAAGGCCATGTTTCTGAGCGCGGTAGCGACAGCACACACCACACGGTCGTTGTCTATCCTCAGCAGCTCCACGAGGATGGGCAGACCCTTCTCTTTCCTCACCGCTGCACGGATGTACACTGACCACTAGGGGAGACACACACAAATAAACAGGTATTAGTCACTAAATATGAAAAATGACACCTTTTGGCCACTTTGCTATATATAATTCTACATATCAGCAGTTTTCAGGAGACCATGAAGTGTATCATCATAGTTGGATATGCCATGTGGGCAAATGTCTGTAAAGTGTCTCATTTTGGATCAGCACCCCGCTGACAGTGTAATCACACTCCCCAGGTTACAGTGAAAGACTAATACTAGCTCAGAGCTTTAGCTCTCTGAGGTTCTCCATGTATGACCCCAGCTGTGGGATCAGCCTTTATCAGTGACGGAGTGTCAGCTCAGATTAGACTCTCTGCTACCCAGCACTTCTGCTGTAAAGGGGGAGACCGCGGCATACGGCCCAGCAGGCATCCCCTCACATTCTTTATTTCTGATGACCTCTGTACGTATGCATACAAAACAGAGAGACACAATGACAGAGAGGCTCTGTTCCAAAACATTGTAAGCTGCCTGGTAAACAGAATTAAAAGTTGCTTTGAATGCTAGGTTGTCAAGGTTTTCTTTTGAATAAATTTAAAACTATTCCTTGTGTCCGTCCTTTTCCAAAAAGTACCTTTTAAAAGACAGTTATACGTTTTTTAAAGAAGACTCTCATTTTCACCAAGATTTATTTGATGGAAAATACTGTAACATATATTTACAAGTTAAAATTACTGTTTTCTATTTCAATATATTTTAAAACGCAATTTATTCCAGTGATGCACTCTAAAAAATGTTGGGTTAAATACAACCCGGTGCAGTGTAAAATATGGACAAACCCAGTGATTGGGTTATTTTTACTCAGCGGTTATGTTACTGCCTAGAAGCACAACATTTATTTGACAGAATTCGTTTGTAACAATATAATAAATGACTTTACTGTCCCTGTCAGTATTTTTGTTGTGCATTCTTGCTAAATGAAAGCATAATTTTCTTGCAAAATAATCAGTGAAAAGTAAAAAACCTGATATAAATAAAAAATAAATAAACGCCAATTTTATGGCATACATTGGTTTTCTTAAACACGCACAACATTTTATGATCTGCATATTTTCACCTCTGACACACTTCAATACTTTAATCATGGTTTGATGTCGCATAATCACCAAACAGCAAAGTACAGTCTAATTCGAATGACTGCATGCTCCCTTGTTCTGTTGCTAGTTTAAGTGAAGTTTCAAATGTATTCAATTGTGTTAAACAATCACTAAACTTTTAGCTGCACTGCACCAAACACCATAAAAAATGTATAATGAATTTTTGTGTTATAGAATGGGGGCAACAGTCTGAAAACACAAATATTTTTCCATACTATACTACTATATTCATATTTATTCAGTACTAAAAAATTACTCCAAATACTGCAAAGTAACCGGTGCCTATGTAGATTGTCTCATATAAATTACTTTTGAGGTTTTCCTCGACAAGTGACGAGCGACAGGGTGCTTTGTCTGTCTCTTAGTTTCTATTTCTGTGGCATTTTGCCATCTGCGGTAAAATCTCACTGGTCCAAAACCCTGCTCCACACAGGTGTATATTAAAAATCGAATTGCCTGGAATTGTGTTAAACCAGGCAAAGTACATTACAAAGGCAGCATACTAAGTTTAGGGACAGAAAAACAGCACTTAAAACGAGTGTGGAAATGTAAATCTGTCATTTAGTGAAAATCAAGTATACATTAAAACATACGCTTTTTTATTATAAGCAATGCAGGAAAACAAATATCCTTGAAACTGTAATTGAAAATGAGTTTTTGATGAGAAAGCATTCTTACGCTTATGTGTTTTTCTGATCCGTCTTAAGTTAAGGGCTTTGTTTCCATTTCCTAGTACACACAGCGTGGGATTTGATAATCCCACTGACCGAGATGGACTTTGAAAACATAAACAGAGAGCTTAGTTCACACATATTAGACAAGGGCTCAATGTCGGCTCTTCTAGATGAGCAAACAAACCAGCCAATTATGAGAACTGGACAAAAAAAGGGCCACAGAGCCCGTCTCTCACTGTCTTTACGTTCTCATTTGTCTCTCAAAAAACTCAACCCAACACCAAACACGTATATAACCTGATGCCCTGTAGGTGTGGAGAGGGGTCGTGGGGACGCCGCTTTCATTTAACTTCTTGAAGGGGGTCTAAACCTGTTATGAGACTTCAAAACCAATCCAATCCCATTGCATCTGTCTCCATCTGAGAGTATTGATCTCGCAGAGCACATCGGGTGGATTAGAGCTCTTGAGCAACAGAGGTAAAACAAGCTTTTGTCGCTGAGAGATGGTGAAAAGGATGTGAGAACAAAGAGAGAAGCAGGGGCCAAAAGGGAGATTGGTACTAGTTTAAACATCTGATGAAAGCAAGTCCTTTCAGGTCAGGAAAAATGCAATTTCTTCTTGCACCGTTCAATAAATTTAGATCCAGACAACAGAGAATAAAACCTTCAGTGAAAACAAGCAACTCAGGTACCAAAGTTTAAAGCTAAGGGGTTCTGAGCAGCTCTAAAAAATATAGAGAGGTAGTGTCAAAAAAAATTTTTTATTCACAAGGAATATTAACCATCTGAAAGCTATATTCGTAGCACCACGAGCCATATCTCTAGCACAGACAGATACATACACAAGGTGACTGACCATAGGGCTTACCTTCCAGCTCCCAGCGGCCAGGTTCTGCAGGGCCCCGGCGGCCCCCTCCAGCGTGTCCGGGTTTGAGCACTCAGACAGGAGGGTGAGGTAGGGCTTTACTATCGAAGGATGCCACAGCATCTGAATCCCTTTGGGGGGCTCTGCAGTATCTGGCAGTGGTCCCACTCCATCCCACTACAGAAACAAAGATGTCACATGAAAAACAAGTCAGTCAGACAGAAAAACACACGAAATCCATCGCCATCAGCATCCAAATCCTTACAAAGGGGCATTCACGCTGACATAAATCTGCAGTGACAAAGCAACTTGATTTCTTTTCAATGAAAAGTTTGACTTTATGAAAATGTGCTGCCATACAAATGCCGATGTGAATTCAGTGAATAAAATGTAATACGACAGAAAAGTTAATGTGATTTTACTCCCCAGCATGATTTATATATACACTAGCATTCCATTTTTTTATGTTTTTGAAAAAAAGTCTTATTTTATTCACTAAGGCTACATTTATTTGTTAAAAAAACACAATACAATTACTGACAAATTTTTTTTTTGGGGACCAATTCTCACTATTTTCAGTAGCTATTATTACAGCCTTTAGTACAGAAATCTTCCGAATTCTCAAGAAGCAATTCTTTATCAGTGCTATTCTTGCTGCTTAATATTAATATGAAAATATGTTACTTTTTAAAGAAAAAAGTAGCTTTGCTGACTATTTTTCTTAATTTACTGATCCTAAACTTTTGATGTCTATACAAATAAAAAAGCTACAAGGAAAACTGTGTCAGAAATTATTCCAAGAAAGTCAGATTAATTCATTAATATTCACTCATCTTCATGGTTATGATATTTTATGCACTGCTGCAGTGTGTACACTATACAAACACTACAAAAGTGTCAAGAAGTGTCATTTTTATTTATTTCTCTCTTTATCAGATTTTCTACAGCTACTGTATGATCACCAATAACATTAAGGAATCCACAAACCACCTTCTGTTCAGCGACCCGACGAACTGCTGAGATACAATCGCTGTCATTTTGTACGAGTCAAAAGGCAAATATAACCCTCTCCACATACACACAAACACCACACGAGGAGATCTCTTGACAAACTGTGGCCTGTGACAGAGTCAGACCCAAAACCGGGCAGGAATGACGAGCTGTAAGTCTGCATTTGAGGCGTGTGGGTGAGTCAGTTTGAAAAGTGCTGGTCTCACAGGCTGACCTACTTTCAGGCAGAGCAACTTGTGAAATACCTCAGCGTCTTAAACTAGCTCTGGCACTCAGCCTCACTCTCCCTTCATTATTAATGAGTCTGTTTTCATCTCCCCCCGTTCCTGCTCGGAGGAGCGGCTCTGTTGTTCAATCAACTGCTGGAGGGTGGAGAAGCCCCCGTGAGGCTGCTGCTCTTCCCATACGGTGAATGCAGAAGAAATGGTAATGGAGGTTGAGAAGAGACTTGTTTTTTTATTGTTTCGCTGTATGCAAACAGTGAGGGCAATATTTCGCAAACATTCAGTCTCACACAATCGATGTCAAAACTTTTCATTATTTATCAATGAAAAAGTTGTTTGCTAAGGATGGCATCAGGGTCACAGACACAGTGCTTACGTCCAAATTTCTCAAATAAATAAAAAATAAAGACACCTATTCTATGATGAACGTGTTTTCAACTTCTGAATAAATAAAAAAATTAATAAAGGTGATGTAGTTTATGGTGTAACTAGGGTTGCAAAGGGGCGGAAAGTTTCCGGTAAATTTCCATGGTAAGTTAAGCTTGGGAATTTTGGAAATATTCCATAT
>JAUCNO010006698.1:0-26997 GCA_032353835.1 Enteromius viviparus | reverse complement strand
ATCATTGAATTCGATTAGACCATTAGCGTCGCACTATAAAATGATAGTTTCGATCTTTTTAAATTTATTTAAACCTATTTAAAACTTGACTCTTCTGTAGTAGTTAATAGCCTAACACCTGTTTGCACGCCAATGGTGTTTTTTTTAATGGTCGGATTCATGAATTTATGCTAAGCTATGCTAATTTTGAGACCACCAGATCCGGCGATCGGCTGAATGGATTTAAAAATGGTAAAACACATCTGTATTACTCTAGGGATGTTGGAAAATGAGCATATTTCCAAAAAAAGAGGAGTGTTCCTTTAAGTCTTTGGAAGGTTGATTGACCGAAAAGTTACAAATAAGAATTCTGTCACAACCTTAAAATTTAAGCATTGGGTCATCTGATCACTCTGCTCTCTAAGTGTTTTACTGCCATTGAACAGTATTATCAATTTTTTTTTTTCAGAAAACTGATCTCATTTGGCTCTCAGGAGCCATATGGCGCATTAAAGTATTGATACTCTTTTGTCTGTCGAATTTAGGAAAACATTACCATGTGGAGTTCGCCAGTCTTGGCTTGAGAAACTATATACTATCCCTTTGAACTGCTGAAATGACCTGGAAGTACTTTAACATTTCAGTCGAGGGCTATTGAGCGTGGAGGGCTAATCTCCATGGCTCATGCGTTCCCCTATGATCCACAGGAGGACAAAACCGCTGGCCGATGGTGTGTGTCAAATGCAGCGGAAGTCATCCTGAAAGGACAAACTGAGATTACAGAGGACAAACGGCTTATTTTTAAACACAATGCTGTAGATAATGTCTTAAATTAATGACCCGGCATTAGAAGAATAGAGATAAATGTAACTTACAGTCGTGCTATGAATAACTATGAAACTGTCATGCGGAAGCGCTCCCATTTAGACATTTCTCCAAAAAGACTTAATCGAAAATGTCAGCCCAGCAAGAAGCAGCTGACTTCCTCCCGCCCTATCTTTTGTAGTTTTTCCTTAGAGAGTCCGTCCCCATGAATACCGGCTCGCTCTAGAACCCCGTGACCTTGAGCAAATCACCCGGCTTTCCTTTTATCATCATCCGTTATGTCTCCTTTCTATTTTTTTCTAGTTGCATTTTATCATAGCTGTTAGCCATGAACCGGTGGATATTCTGCAAAGAAATCTGTGGAACTCAGATGGCTTTTTATAATACGATGATGGATCATGTTGAGGGCTTGATGAATCGTGCCATCATTACTGTAATGAAATGTTTTCTTGCGACACCCATGATTTTCACAGAGCAAATTGAAGCAATAGAAATGAGCAAAGCAGCGCTGTAATTGACTTGGTTTGAAGCTCAGGAAGAATAATTTTTTTTTTTTTGTATCTATATCTATAGGCAGAGTTTGGTGATTGCATTTTTATGAAACAGATTTCCGGCTCTGTAATCTGTCTAGATATGCCACATTCAAAGCTGATGTGGAATTTGAGATGCACAGACCTATGACTGCATATCAGTCAAGTTTTTATTGTTATGCCCATTTGCTTGCCATAAACAGCTAATGAACTCACTTAGCAAAGGGAATTGTTTTTTGGGAGTAATATGGCTAATGCATGTAATAATTTATTGAAACATTAGAGGTTTGATCATATTCCAGTTTATACAATAAGCCAAAGTAATCAAGGTGGAAAATGCTGCAATACAAATAAGTCCAAGTTGTTTATTACACCATTATGCGTCATTTGAACTTGAACATGGAACATGGAATCAAAATGGACTCTATTTCCTGTATAAAGACATGTTCCTGGTCTTATTGGTGGTCTTTATGGTGCTTTTGCATTCTATTCATAACTTGACAGCCTCAGTCTATCATTTTCATTATATTGAAAAGACCTTCATTATTCCACAGGTCATCCATTGTAAATCTCTCTCCTCACCACAACTACTTTACGTTTTATATGTGTGTGTGTGTATAGATATATAAGCAAGATTGTAATAAGCTATTGCATTATTCTGTATTCCCTTTCAAAACTGGTTGCTAAACTTCTTTTTTATTATTAAATAAAATACTTTTTTATTTTATTGAACTGAATTTAATAAGTTTTATTAAATTAAATTAGATTTTTAAATTAAATTAGATTTGTTTAATTTAATTTAACTTTTCCAAACCCATTTATAGATTAAATAAAAATAAATGCAAATAAATAAAAAATATAATCATATATATATATATATATTTTTTTTTAATTTATTTAATTGAATATACCTTTTAATATTCTTGAATTTTATGTTATATTATTTTATTTATAAATGCGTTTGGAAAAGCATGATGGTTATGTATGAGTAAATTACGCTTCTATTAAGAAAGAACCATTCTTCAAACTATGGTAAAATCACTGTAACACACACTCTTTGTGGCTTTAATTTCTTGCGACCTCACATAGTTCTCATGGATCTAAGGTCCATTGTTGAGCTATGACTCTACAAAAAACATTAACCAGTCATTCTGTACCCCTTTGACACTTCCACCATCTTAATTTCTCCATCCTTCGTCACTTTATTGCAGTTCACATCTGTTTCACCTGTTCATCTGGCCAATTCTGGTCTTGCATTAAGTTTTCATTACAGTTCTGCGCGCATGCACACCTTGTAAGGTACAAGTTAATTAAGTTTATGCATTTGCTGGCACATAACCCAGGCTTCCAGCGCAATGCTTGATTTATGCCGTCGTCAAGGACGATCTATACTATAGCTGTGTGGAGGTGTAAAGAGATAAAGCAGAGATGAAAACCTTAAAGAGGTGTGCCGCAGCCCATCTGTTTTCTCGACTGACGCCGCATGTGCTATGTTTTCAGCTACAATGGGCGAATATCAGTGACAAATCTCATGGCTGTTCAGTGTCAGGGATTGAAGGTCAACCACATTGATTTACGCAGACTGGTGCAATCATTAACTGACCTTGAATCACTTTCATTCACTCAGATACAAAGCTACACCATGTCTGCAAGTGATGTGAGCAAAATAGGTTTTGTCAAAATAGACAAAAACTGTACAAATGCTATTGCACGCTTATAAAACCGATGCAGACAGCAGCAAAAGTTTTGATTAAAATGGCCACTTTTGTTCACCCTGCTCTGGCAGTTTAATGAAAGTAAAATTGTGGCTTTTCCTTTTTTTTTAAGTGCATTAGCTGGTGAATTTTAAACCAAGGGCCATTTGGGAATTATTGCACATTACACACTGTGGTCTCCTTTTAAATGAAGGCGTGCTGGGACATTATAAGAGGCCTCAACCTAAATTTCTTTCCTTATACACCCTTATATTACTTGAGAGTTTGCAGGGTTTTTTTTTCTCCAGCAGAGTCCACCGAGAGGAGGAGAAAGTTTGATTTCCTCCATAATTACAAAAGTGCCGTTTCAGAGCAGTCTTTATTACCTCAGTGTCTCATGAGGAGGCTGGCCAGGGAAAAACTTTCTACAAGAATCGCTGTATTAGCTGAAGACGACTAAAAAATACCCCAAACACTGGTACAAATAGAGTTGTTCTAGCTTAATTGATTTGGAATGCATGCTTTTTTATGAAGTAGGTTGTTTAAACATCTTTGTTTAAAAAATAGATTGCAAGATTATGTATTCAAAACAAGTTTTTTTGCAGTGCCTTGTGTTCAACAACCTACTTTTTTATGAAGGCACATTTTTTATTCTTTGGGCTTCTTTAGTTGGTTTTTATTGTTCTTTTGGTGATATATATATTTTTTTTTTTGGTATGGTAATGGGAATAAAGCTTATCCTTTTTATGAATATTTTTTATGAATATACATTTAATTACATATCAACTTTTTTTATTTTTCTTTATTTTTCAAACTTGCCCTTTTCACTGCACATGTACAGGTATGTGCATAAGTCTCTCACTCTCACCAAAGGTTTCTTTATTTGATAAAAAATTCATTAAAACTATAATTATAATAAAAAATATAATTATGTAATTTGTGAAATATTATTAATGCATTGTATTATAAATGCTTTTACTATTACGTCCTTTAATGCATTCTTGCTGAATAAAACTATTATTTCTTTAAAATAAAAAAAAACAAAACTGACTCCTGCTGTATATTTAAATGATATTTACAAGGTAAAAAAAAAATAAAAAAAATAAGAAAGCAGGGTGAACAAAAGTGGCCATTTTAATCAAAACTTTTTCTGCGGCCTGCATCTGTTTTATAAGCGTGCAATAGCATTTTTAAGCCTTTTTCTTATTTTGACAAAACCTATTTTGCTTACATTATTTGCAGCCATGGTGTAGCTTTGTATCTGAGTGAATGAAAGTGATTCAAGTTTAGTTAATAACCGCACCAATCTGCGTAAATCAATGTGGTTGACCTTCAATCCCTAGATGCTGTTTTCACCAGAACAGGGTTTTGTTTCTCAGATGTGATAGTCTGCGTGCCTCATTTCATCTCGGAGCCAGAGCGAGTGTCGTTATTTTTCAGATGAGCCTTTCTCGTGTCATCTACCTGTTTCATATCCATTATTAAGGGCAGATTTTATCCATGCTCCACTGCTTTTCCCCAGCATGCACTGCTACAAATGAGGCTTATCTGAGACACTGAACAAATTAAGTCAGCAAGTCTTTGTCATTCACACGCTTCCTCTTTTGAGATGCGTTCCATCATTCTGGATCCCCCTCCTTTTTTTTTCTTAGTTCTGAATTGCAAATTTCGTTTGGGATTTGAAAACTCCTGTTATCTGTGTCTCTCCTCTCTGCTGTGGTTTATTCAAAGCACAAGTATTAATCTGAGACGGCTCTATACAAGGAGAGATAACTATCTCCTTTGGCACATGGAAAGAGAGAATTGATAAAGAGGGTGATGAGGAAGAGGGACACATGAGATTCAGAGGAATATGAGGGAAGCTTGTGTGTTTGTTGCCGTGGGAATTGTGCCAGTTTGACAGCAGGGCTGATTGGCACTCGCCATGGGTAAACTACACCCCATCAGCAGCCTGGCACCCGACCGCGTGCGTAGCGTATGTGTTTTAGGATGAATAAGGCAGGATATGAATGTTGCCCCATTGTCCTGGCACAGCTGGCATCTAATAAAGCTCACCAGGCACTGCACTGCCATGCTGATGCATATTTATACAGAATCAGCAGCAATGATCTACATGATTCATATGGGCTGAAGGGTACAGTGTAAGCAATGGGGGAAAAACCAGGATGGGCTCTCCATGGCTTTGGCGTGAATTGATGAGGCAGGTCTTGTGTGTGTGTGTGTGTGTGTACTGCATGTATGTTTTTGGTAGGAAGCATATTGGATAAAATAGAGCATGTTATCAAAATTAACATGCATTCAGAGTTGACCTTGTTTCCATTATTAATACATGTGTATTCATTTTTCAGTTTGAATTTGGTTTTATTTTCATATTTTTCATTTTTATCTTAATTCTAAAAATATTGAATAATTTAGATGTTTTTGTTATTTTTTAATAATTTTATTTTTACATTTAGTTAGTACATCAAATTAAACATAGGTTTATTTTTAATAATTTTAATAATTGAACTAAAATTTATTAGTTTAGTAACTATTGTGTATTTAATTGTTTAGTTACATTTAATTAATATATTTTGTTATGTGTTTTGTTTTGCTATAATAACCTGGTTTTGGGGAGGATCCAAACATTAGAGGATGCCATTAACATTATAGTATGTTATTATTACTGTATATATATATATATATATATATATAAAAGCAGAAACAATTAAAATATATTCTTTTGTGATCCACAGAAGAAAAACTAAGGTTAATTAAAAATAATACTGTCAAATGATAAATTGGGATTAAGTTTATTTACATAATATATGTATGTGTACTGTGTTTATTTATATGTATACATAAATTCACACATATACAGTATATATTTTAAAAATATGTACATGTGTATATATATTATTACATTTTATATCATACATAAATATATTTAACATATAAACATAACTTATTTGTCTAAAATATATACATATATGCATTTGTATTTATATATACATAATAAATATACACAGTACACATATATTATGTAACCAAAAAACCTTTATTTTGGCTTTTTATTTTGTTTTTTTTTAATCACGATTAATAATTTGACAGCACTAATTAAAAATAAATTAAGAAATAAAGGTAAATTATGCTGGTTTAGAACAAGAAGAGTGCGACTAATCTATCACATCATATATGTATATATTAAAATATATATTTTTTGGAAACCTGTAAGTGAACTTTTGAGAAAAAAAATACCCTCTAAGTGTGGAAAATGATCCCATTTATGTTTGTACATCTGTGAGCGTATACACGCATAACTGGTCAAGATTTAAACTAACGGGCTGCGTGATTTAAAGGCTGCTGTGATTAAACTGTGATTTAATTAGATATGCTGCTGATAATAGGAGTGCCTGAAACGGCAGAGAGCTTAATCACTTACATGGAGAAGGAGGGGAGGGAAAGCAGAGGAACGAGATGAAGTGAGGGAGAGGCAGCTAGGTTTGCGATTGATATTCTTGGTAGCTGCTCATGTTAGAGCAAGAGTGTATATTCCCTCCTGGTGGTTAAAGGGACTCAGAGCAAATCAGCATGGCAGCAGACAAGTTCTTGAAGGCAGAGCCCAGACAGGCCACTGATCTGCGGTCGGGCTCTCTGCCATATCTTATAGGCATTTTATGCCTGGCTACCAGTCCGCCCCAACACACGCACCGTCTAGACAGTCTCTGACTGACATGTGACCATCAGAAGATAGACTTTTAAGGATGGTCAAAAGGCGAACGCTACAGTGAAAGCCCTTTAAGGCAAGTTGGTTGCTTTGTTTTGTAGGTTAAAGGCATACACATGCATCCTCTATGCTCTTAAATAAAGAAAGACTGAACATAGATTGAAAATGCTTGTGCATTATAGATGTTCACATATATATTTTTTTATTTTCTTGTTTTTTTTGCAATGTTCAGAATAAATTGTAGCACAGCTATGCATTATATACAGTGTTTTTATCTTTGTGTATAAGCAGGCTAAGTGGAAAACGTAAGCATTATGGAATGATACACGTTTCAAGTCATAGTATGGATTACATGAATGCATTATTTACGCCTTAATTCTTAGCCAATCAAATCGTCAAGAGGGAGATGATGCAAAATTGTGGTCGAAATTTCTTAATAGAAATGAAAGATCAAGTTGAGTGCAGTGCATTGTGGGGCACAGTAGATTAATCATACTAAGTTGCACTCTGCATACTTGTAATTGTAGTATACTAGTATGCAACTATTAAAGCCTTACAAGTGTAAAAGTTCCTCAATGCTCTGCACATCAGGTCCATGTTGTTCTGGCTATAACACGTCACATTTCATTTCACCTGGTTTTTGAAAATGTTCTCAAAATGAGATGATAATAATCATATAATTTACATTTGGGCAAGCAGACAGAATAACCTGGTTTCCCAGAGTGCCGTGCAGCCATCTGTGAGTGGGAAATCGATTCTGTTATGCAATTATCATTTTAAACGTAATAAACTTTGGCGTGTAACTCATCCCGCATTGAATATAGAGGATACATCAAACTGTATGGCTTGAGGAGAGATGTGATATTACTTTTCTAAGAGATCAGACTTGGCGGATTTTAAAAGGGCCCAAAAAATAGACTTACTCTGATATTCTGGTCTCTAGATGTGGCTTGATTCCCTCCTTCAGGGAGACTCGATTGTAGGCTTTTTTGACTCAGGCCGCCCAGCAACACCCTCGAAACCACTCTAGCAACATCCAAGCATCCTTCTTACAACTTCTCCACTCCACATCTTCTTTTTTGGATACTCCTCAAGTATTTGTTAATTTTCTCAACGGAGCGAGAGAACAAGAGAGAAACAGATGGGAATGTCACAGTGCGTATCAAAGCACTGTTAAGAGACCACATTAGCCAAAACTTGTTTATGAGCTGCTGAATAATAGAGCATGGTGGACCTGCTGTACCGCATTGGTGTGCTCACGTTGAGCTGAATTTTAGTTACAGATTTTTTTGTTTCCAGTGAGCACTAAAAGGAGTGGGTGGCAAACAGACCTTTGATGTCAGAGTGGAACCCACGGGCACTACCTTCCAGAGTTAAACGAGACAGAGAGAGAGAGAGATAGAGGGAGACAGGGAGAGAGAGAGTCCTAAGTAGGTCACACATCCTCAGCTGTAATGGATTCATATTTGGTAGTGCTCAACAACAAGTAGGGCTGCGCAATATAGGGATCTATATCTCTGTATATACTTTATACATATTAGGATATTACTAAATTAGAAAGAATGAGGAATAATTAGAAATTTTGAGCCAATATTTTCAAGTAGATTTGAAAATGTAGTAATGAAACAGTTTATTATAATCATAATATAATTAAATTACATGAAAGCAAAACATATATAATCATTTCATGCAATATAATATACGTACATTCTCTATGTTATTTTTTATTATTTGAACACATCCACAAAGAGTTCTAGACATTTCTGAGAGATTAAACAAATAACACTATTTTATATATATATATACTGTATATCAAACAAAATTGCTAGTTAATTGCACAAATAATTTACCACTTTTTTTAATTTACAACTTTGAAAGATATATAGATTTAGAAAATGAAATATAATATTTTAGACAGTGACAGTGGATATATAGATATAGATAGTGAAATCATTAAATTTTTATTCAGATTTTAGAATGGACAGTAATGGTAATATTTATTTATATAATTAAAAGAAAAAGGTGAAAATTCGCTACACTGTGCCATCATGACAACTATGTCTGTTTTCAAAGGTATATTCCTTTTCTGAAAAAGTGTTCATTTGACTGTATACAGAAGTTTTACTGTAGTCATATTTAGTGTTTAGTCAATAATTCAGTATTGGTCTGTGATATGGGAATTGGTTTGGGGGTTTTTTCTTGGTAAAAAAGCAACCCTGTCAGTGGAAAAGTGGACCGATTTTGAAGAGATCATTCCCTGAGCACTCGCACTAGCAGATGTCCTGATGTTTGCTCTTTAGCGGTCATGCTAGACTCCTCTGAGAGAAGGTAGATTTATTTAGCAGTGTGCTAAATGGACTCGTGTATAGATTTTAAAAGCCTAATGCTGTCTGTCTCACTCCAGCACAGTGGCTTTATACATTCACTGGATACAAAAGCTTGCGGTGATTCATAACTAAACTATATGAGAGTAATGGTAAGAAAATTTTCTATGAACCATGTTGTATTTAAAAGCATAATTCACCCGCCATCATTTATTCAGGTTTGTTTCAAAACTGTATCAATTCCTTTTTTTCCTAATAAAACAGGTACCTGCTGACTTTCATAGTACTTCTCCACCCCCAACCCCCCAAAGTTAAATTAAAATAAATGATCTATAAAATTAAGAAATTAAATGTGAATCTCAAATACACACACATATATATAAATTGTACTTATTTATAATTTTTTTGTATTTATACTGTATTCATACTGTACTTTGAACTCCAAACGTTTGGAAACACCCCTGGCAAAGTGTGGTTTTGGATAATACCAGCATAAATGCTTATATTTTTTTTGGTGCAAATACATTAAAGTAGATTGTCATTATTATTGAAGACCAGCAATAATAATTTCACTATGATTACATAATAATGCCAACATATACCCAACTTCAATCCAATTGAGCTGCTATAAGAGATGTCCGTAGGAAGTGTCCAACCTGTGTGAATGATCTTTGGGCAATCCTTCAGGAAGTTTGGAGAAATATTTAGAGTCAATGTTTGAATAAACTGACGGCTCAGATGCCCAGATTATACAGTGCTGTATTAGCTGCTAATGGTGGATATTGTGATGAATCGAAAATGTAAGTATTGTATAATTATAAATAATATTACTATTACTAATATGTGTTGTCCCTTATCAGTGCAAAATGATTATTAAGGATTTATCCCAATATTGTTAAAAACCCAACTTTCGACTGTGTTTCCAAACTTTTAGAGGGCAGTGTATAATAAGACTATTTAGCTCTAAATTTATAAATACACTTTTGTGGAAAATATGGCATACAATGGTAATTTATATTTTTAAGTAATACAGTATTTAAATCTACAAAATGTGCAACAGCAACCTAATTAAGCTTGCAAGGCATGAAATCATATGCACATGTTCAGTGAATGTGAGATGTACTGTAGTGACACTGCAGTACTGTCAACTGGCCTGAGACTCTCAGAATGGCCCCGGGCCATCGGGCAATCCTTATTTTTTAGCCCTGCTTAACAAAAAACTGTTCAAATTGAAAATATTGTCAAAAACTGGACACACACACACACCTACATAGTCCATTTAGGCAAGTGATCCGCACCGTTAAGGCATGATACGCAGCTCTTAAAGGTCATTTCAGCATCATACATATTAATCCACTTCTCAGTCTTTTACTATTTATGTTTAGTTTTTCTCATCTACTCTCTAATCTTGTGTATGTGTGTAGAGGCAGAGGCAGACGGATAAAAAAGGCTGTTGACCATGTTTATCTGGTAAGCCTCTCTTTAATGAGCTACTAATTAACGATGAATGTTGATTTACCCTTAGAAATGTGTGTGTGTGCGCAGTTGATGCGGTGTAGCAGCAGCATGTCTCATTGTATACTTTGTGATTTGCTGAATAGTTCTGCATTTTTTCTTGCTCTTCGTTAAGGGCTCTGAGGCTCGGGTCTAATCTCATGTATAATGTATAGCGCTGTAGTGTTAGTCTCTAGAGCTGGAATTCATCTCAGTGAGAGCAAGCCTGGCCCTTTGATGTATCCCAGTGATTAGGTCTTCCTGTCAAACACCCACCACATACACACACTTGCACTAAGGGCTGGAGTCAGTGTTAGACCCTCATTAAAGAGCTACAGTGGGAGATTTGAGGGCAGGTTGTTGTAGCGTGTGATAAATGTGTGCGCTAATAGTGTTTATTATTCTATAGGATTGCAGAAATGGAGATTTAGAGAATGGAAGGTAAATGGAGATACTGTAGGCCATTTGAATAGTTTTTTTTTAAATTCCAGTTATACATGTTTGTGTATAAAAAAATCAAAAATTAAGATTTATACGTGATCTGAAAGCTGAATAAATAAACTTCCCATTGATTAATGATTTGGATAGAGAGGGGAATATTTGATCGAGAACTATATGAAAATCTGGAATCTGAGGGTACAGAACAATCTAAATGCTGAGAAAATCACATTTAAAGTTGTCCAAATAAAGATCTCATCAATGCATATTACTAATCAATAATATATTTTCAGTAAGAAATTGACTTCAGTAAGAAATTGACTAAATACCTTGATGAAACATGATCTTTACTTACTATCCTAAGGATTTTTGGCTAAAAAGAAAAATTCTGACCCATACAATGTATTTTTGGCTACTGCTACAAATGTACCCCAGCGACTTAAGACTGGTTTTGTGGTCCAGGGTCACACTAATTGTTCCATATTGCATGTGCAAAGAAATGGAAAATGGCTCATGTTACATATCCTCTTCATTAAATGAAAAATAATAATAATAATAATGGTACAAATGGGTCAATGACAAAAATATAGCTTTTTTTATAAGCACAAAATAATGTCATATTTTACTACAGAAGAATTTAGAAAATATAGTTATAACAATAGTTTATGTACCAGAAAAATCGAAATATTTAGAACTAGAACCATAGATTAATTATAATTTTACTGCTTTGCCACTATCCTTCAAACAGGTTTACCCACAAAAAAAAAAAGGAAAACAATATATATATTAGGGGTGTGATGAGACACTTATCCGACGAGATGAGATTTCCTCGAGTTTTCTCGAGTTTTTTCACAAAAACGATTTTTTGACTTTTTTTAACTAAATCATCAATGATCAAATATATAGTATTTTATTCAACAAAAACATTCCAAAAATGTAGGTGTATTTTGTAATAAACCTTTTGAAATTAAACTAATTTAATGAATTACATGCCTGTCAATGAAAATATTTTGCAGTGTTCTTTACTGCAAGTTATTACACAAAAATATAAACAATATAAATAAATAAAAACAAATAACACAAATATCTCTTTAAAAGCAGGGTAAGTTATTTTTCAAAAAAGTTTCAGAAAAATAATAATAATAAATACCAAAACAAACTTGTCTACAGCAAATGCCAGCTTAAAGGCTAAAGTATACTTAGGCCGTCTGCATTACATCATTTTCATCATCAGGAGGGCTGGCGGACACCTGCTCACTTTATCCGTGTGCAGGCAATTTTTCAAGTCTGCGTACAACATTGTCTGTGCAAGGAAAATGCTAAAAGAGTGCCACTCAAGTAGATGGCATTGCACATGTGTCCAGCTCGTCCGTGGCTGTGCCTGAGACGGAACAGAAAATGTAAAGTGAAGTACACCCCGGCCCTAAGTCTGCCTACATTGGACACGATAAAGCGACCATTAAAAACCATTTGGAATTTGTGTCAGCACGTCATAAATAGTTTTTGTTGCGCTGCATCATACCACTATCATGAGGATATCCCCAAGTTCTCGCGAGACACATTGCATCTCGTCACACCCCTGATATATATATATATATGTGTGTGTGTATATGTATTTTATATTTATATGTTAAAATATTACAAAAATAGGTTATAGGACAATTTTTTAGACTTGACTTGATAAGAAAGTATATACCATGGTTTGTTACTATATACTATATACTATTAATACAATCAAACAACAACAACAAAAAAACTACTTCATTTACTATACTTTACAGTATAGACTAAATTTCTTAAAGTCTCACATCAAACATTAAAATCTCCCTGAATTGTGCAGATAGTATTCAGGAAAATATGTTTTTTAATACAATAGGTGAAGTAATATTTTACTTAAAAGAGGTTGGGGTTAGAGACTCTACAGTATTTAGGAATGAACAGAAGTCAACCTCCCATGACATAACTGCATTTTGACTTGTTAAGCATGCAACATTTTCTTCATAAAGAGCGTTAAACACCACACAGGCACACAAACATGGCTGCAAACGCACGCACAAGAGGGTCAAGAGTGTATCTACCTTTAATTATCTGAGGGTGAATTGCTTTGACCTGCGGTACCTGCGGCGTTTGGCTCTGGACACACACCTCTTCCAGCCGACACACACACCCACATGCATGTTTTGTTGCTATGCTAAAGGTGAGGATACGCTGGTATATATTTATTCATATCATCGCCGGGTGTTATCACCATGACTATAAGCGTTTGTAAACACATGACACACGGTTTTCCAGCTAGATGTATTCAGTCTTCATTCCAACATGAAGTGACAAGCTATGCCAGCTCCTGCTTGTGTGTGTGTGTGTGTGTGTGTGAGAGAGAGAGTGTAAGATGCCCCTGAGTGCCAGACAGGCATCTCAGTTTGCCCTCAAGCTGTGGCGGCATCAGACATCAGTAGCGCCCCTGCTGTCTGACATCACACACAGCACCCTTCACCATGCACTATTATGCTATGCTGCTAAACATAAGATGCGTGTGTCTCATGTGTATCACACATGATAAATCTGTAAAATAAAACAGACTAAACACACAGACAAAATATAAATTATTAGTTATAAAAAGCACTATCTATGTTACATCCCAGATAGCACACGTACATCTAGGAGACATCTATTTGATGTCTGCATTTACATCTGCAAGATGTATTATTTTGGTTGTTTGCTCCTCGGCAATACGTCTATAGGATGTCTCCTTTTAGATGTCAAATAGACGTCTATAAGATGTCTTTAAGATGTTTATGATTTAGAATGTATGTAAAACATCTGTAAGACGTCTGCCAGACGTTTGTAGTCAGCAGATGCTTTCCAGATCAAGAGATCTTTAACAGACATCTTGCAGACGTACATGTGTGATATAAAAGCAAGCCTGTATGGGTTAGGGTCAGGTGGATTAGGCTAATGATTTTGAAAAATTCAGAGAAACCAAAATACGCTTTTGCCCTTATTTGCCGACTTTGATTCATAGTATATTTCATAACTCCATATTAACTTCTTGTTTACATAATTTATAGAAGTCATATCTTTAGCCATGCTAATATAACTGCAGGTGTGTGTGCTCAGCTTAACCGAATCAAAGATTTGCACTGCGTATTATTACAGGAGTCTTTCCTCAACCTTAAAAATGCAGAGTTCAGTACACCCAAAGGCATTGCCATTGCCATGGGAACTGCTTAGGCATTTGAGAGGTTTCTTATGATTGGTTCTCCCATTTGTAATGACTTTCACATGTGCACCGCAATCTTGAAGTTGGGTTTGAACAAGGACCATACAACTGGCGTATGTCGTCTTTATGCACAGCTGCAAACATCAATGCTGTTCTGGCACAAGCCATCATAATTCTGGCCAAAAGCTACACTTGACAATGATGTGCTCGCACTGTCATCTGCAACCACTGAGAAATTCTGAATGTATTTTTGTCTGAGCTACAAATGTTAGCATGCCCTCGTACACTTCCCTTGAGGGTAAATGAGGGGACGCAACAAAACATGAAAGCAGAGAGAGGTGGGACGAGGAATGGGCGGTCATGATGAGGACGGCGGGAGAAAGCATTTCACTCCATCAGCGCTGCCGTGAGGGGAATGATAAAAAGGGGGCAAAGAGAGAAACGCTTACCGCTTGATTGGTGCAGAGAGAGCAGATAAGACAAGAAAATGGGGATGTTGAGGGGTGAAATTCAGAGACGCATATAAAAATGGTCCATGTTACTGATTGCGCCATTGGACCAGGTGTCACAGGATATGTTTTAGTACTTTTCATTCAGCAACAGTGCATTAAATTAATGAGAAGAGTAGATTGGCTAGTTCATAAAATGGAATTTACTGTTTAATGCAGAATGGAACATTATTTGGCAAATTATGATTTAAATTGATTAAAGGAAGGCTGTACAATGAATCAAATGGTAATAGTACAGGGATGTGTTTTAAATGAAGTAAGCATGTTCTGAATGTCTCTGTGTCTGATACATGTACGAGGACATCTGCAGAGCTGTACTATAAGCCCATTTCATGAGCATTTTACACTTTAATTTGACAAAAACTATCACCATATAACACACATGACATGTTACGACATCCTGTGAAATTGTTTGGCTTAACTTGAAGAAATTGTGACAGAAATGCTGTTACTACTGTAATACTGTTTACAGCAGGATGCAGTACCTAAAGATGCACTAATAGTAATAATAGAAAATTTTTCACAACTAGACTTAATTTTCATTTGGTTACATAGGGTACTTTTTAAAAGACTAATTGCATTTTAAATGTTAAAAAAATATTTTTTATATTTATATTTATATTTGTTTTTTTCTATTATTAAAAAAACAAATCTATTAAGTTGGACATGCTTTTGAGTATTCAAATGTAATTAAACTTTTAAAATGGAATCCAGAAAATTAAAATGTAAGAGTTGGAGTTTGGAAAAAATAAAATACATTTTCTAAAAATGTTTTTTTTTTTTTTAGATGATTTAGATGAATTTTAGTCAATGAATGATTGAGAATTTGAGAAAAATATTCTTATGGCACTTCAAAAGTGACAGTAAATACATTTAAATTCTTACAAAAAAATATTTAAAATAAATGCTAAAAAATATTCCCACAACATAAGGAGCACAGTGTATTGAGTTTTGTCAATAAGAAATGTTTAAGTTTGAAATCAGTTTGATTTCAAATCAGCTGTTTAGAATGATTTTATGCATTTCAGATTTTAGTTAGTTTAGAATGATAATGTGACATTGAAGACAGGAGTGATGATGAAAATACAGCTTTACCATCACAGTAAAAAAAGGAAAATATATCAAAATAGGTTGTAATAATATTCCATAAAATGTTTGCGTGTCATGATTTTTGCTTCCCTTCATTGCTCAACCCACCTGTGACGCCCGCTGCAGTTAAACAGCATTATGCATCCATAGTTTATCAGTCCCAGTAGGGGGCGAACCTGAGCACTCCGTGGGATTGTCTCCATTAGTAATGTTTCATTTGATCTCTGTGTCCTCGTGTAATGGGAAGATCAATCATATTGAGAGCAATGAGGTGGGAAAATGGAGTTCGCCGTTTGAGAGCGCAGAGGTTATGTCCCTAGTTTTTACAGAAACTCATTCCATTTTTTTCAGTGTCAGGATTTTGATGGGATGCACCACGGTAAACCAGGCATGGCTCTCCGTCACTGTGCACCCAGCATTCTGCTGGGAAGGTAATAACCTGTGTCGCTTATGTGACAAAAAAAAGAAAAGTATTTTCCACAGCCTTTGCTTTCCTCTAATGATATTTATCCAGGTATTAAAGCAATGGTTCACCCAAAAATGAAAATTCTGTCATCGTTTACTCACTCTCATGTCATTCCAAACCTGTATTACTTTCATTGATGTGTGGAACACACAGGGGATATTTTTTAAAGGATGTAATGGTCATTTTTTCATGCAGTTACAGCAAAATAGATCTTGAGAACATAAAAAGAACTCAAAAGTACTCCTTGTGCACTGTATTATTTCATCTTTGGAGTTCATGCATTAGCTTTATGTGAAAAAAAAGAAAGTGTATTTTCAGGAAATCTGGACATCTTGAGTTCATTATTGAAGGTTGAAATAAGGTTTTCAGATTTAACAAGGTACACATTTTTTTTGGTGTAAAATTAACTATAAGCTATAAACTGTTATAAAAGTTATAAAAGTGTTACTTTAAAAAAATGAATTGGATTATATAATGTGTCAAACTCACCTTTTTAAATGGTGCTTTATACAATACTGTAAGGTCACAGTAATCAACAACAAATTGGTGAAAGCTAGAGACATCATAATCATTGTCATACTGTGTATAAATCCAATCAACATCCTTTATGAGACCAATTCTGCTATATAGTGCCGTTAAACAGTTCAAGTTTTGATTCATTTCTAAACCTATGTAAGATTAATCAAATCAAAGTTCAATTTGGATAAGCGTCTCTACAGAAAACAACAGTGTTGTTATTCAGCAAAATTCACTTTAATGTTGATTCAGTTCAGTTCAATAACGGGGTAAGCAGCTCTACACAAAACAATAGTGACATTATTCAGCCTAAGTCAGTTCAGTGTCAATTCAGTTCATTTTCTAAACCCATGTATGTAAAGTTAATCAAATAAAATCAGTTCAATTCAGATATAAGCAGCTCTATAGAAATCAATAGTGTTGTTATTTAGCTGAATTCAGTTTAATGTTGATTCAGTTCAGTAACTGTAAAATGAATTATAAAATGAAACTGTAAAAATAAATTATAAAACAAACTTGATTAAAGGCAACTCTACACAAAAGTATATGTTTTGCAAATAACATGGTTTGGAGAAAATCGCGGCCTGAGTAATCCCACACAGCTGGCCACTCGTTTCTAATCATCCCTTGTTTATTTCACGCCCAATCAAATCATTCCCCTTTCACTATAAATTCTCCCAGTTCTCCTTTTCCCGCATCTTGCTTTTCTGCATCCCTCTTCCTCCCCTTCTTCGCCACTTTTTCCTTCTACCCACAACTCTGGGGGGCAGACAGTGAACGAGCCGAACTCTTGCTTTCGCTAGGGTTCCATCCATTAGGGTTCAGAGTTTGCCGTTCTCCCGGCTCGCTCCTCAGACAGCACCCCGAATTTGCTTTACTATAATCACTCCATCGCAAATTACGAAGAAATTGTGAATTCTTGAAATAATAATGCCATTATTCAGCCTTAGTCAGTTCGGTCTTCTTTCAGTTCATTCAAATGTACTCAAATGATATCATGTGACCAGAATGCAGAAAAAAAATGTGGGGGGTCCCAGGCTCAGTTCTTCCCTAGCCTTAAAAAATTTTTTAACATGGTGTGATTTTGATTCCAGCCTGCATCAATAGTTAGATCTGTGAATTGATATTATTTAAAACACATACACACACAATAAAATGTGTCCATCTCTTTCTCCTTGTAGGGATACGGCACACTGGCATTAATAGGATTATTAGGATAAAAGAGTTGTAGTCTGTTCAGCAGGTGGAAACATGAAGCTGCCTTTAAGCCAGTAGTAGATGTTCTTGATGTGTCAGTCAATTGTGTCAAATCACCTTTTAGCTCAAATGACACTATAAAACTGTCATACTCAGGTTGGTTCAGCTGAGCATGCAATGCTGGTGTTATGACTGTTCTACAGAGCAGCTGATGCCTAATTGGCTTGGGTAATTGAAAGTCAAGAACTTTCTTCCCCACTGCTGCCATGTTGAGTGTTGTGATTTTTCACATTCAATTTTTCTGCGTTTTCTCATTCTCCTTATAATTTCTGACTGTATTCAGCAGATGCCTTTGGGGCCTTTTGTCTCCACTCCGCTATAAAAAATGGCAAGGCTCAATTCAACTCATATCTATCCTGGAATTCACTATTTATAGGACAGAATGCTTTATTATTCCCAAAAAAAGGTTGTCAAAGATTCCAGGAATTAAGTCTTTAACTGTTCATTATAGTTCTGCAACAAATGCTGACTCCCTGCTATATATAAAGCTATAACCATGTTTGTGCTGAACTCCAGGAAGAGGATTACAGTGTTAAGTGGTATAAATTTCGAAAATGTTAGCACAGTTGATTAATTTCATCATTGTCGTCCCTAAAATAAGCCCTGACGCTTCCTCTACAACATTCTTTGGGCTATTTGTCATAATAAATAAAGGTTTCTGGCAGTTTAATTAATCTTTAATTAATCCAACCCCCGCTAAAGGAATCTTGGCACTAGTGTCCAGAGAGTGCAGTTAGAGTCAGCAGAAGCTTGAGGACGAAGTGTGGCTGCTGTCAAACTCCATTTTTGTCTTTTTCTTTCGCATCCTCTATGAAAATAAAAATGCATTATGCAGATCTATTTTGGTCGCAGTGCTGCAATTATAACATAGCAACGTTAGTGCTCATGAAAGTGGTGTTCATTAGATGAATATTCTGAGTTCAGTTTAACTTACTGTAAACGCTACCACGTACTAACAGAGAAAATCATTTTGAGTGTTGCCTCGTTTTGTAAAAACAAATAAACTGGGATAAAATATAATAGGAGAAAAACTGCAAGCTGACATGTAATGTTTATGCGTTATATAAGTTTATGCCATCAGAATATGCCATACTGTATTAGTCGCTTAGACTTGCATTGTTAAATAATAAAGCAGGAGTCAAAATGATTGCTGCTAACAGACCTTAAACAGTACAGGGCTTGTATGTTCACCCCCAAAAATAAAATAAATAAATACATAAAATTGCCAGTTTCAGTTCAGTTACAAAGAAACTGCTAGTACCATACTGAATTAAACATGTTAGAAAAAATTTAAATAACATTTTCATATATAACGTAGTCCAATTATTGCCAAAACAGTAAAAAAAATTGAAATAAAATATTTTAGTGTATTATATAAGAGGATAGATTTCTTTTAAACTGCTTGCTTTGTATAGCCTATAATAATTTCATGCATTTATGACCTTTTTGGTTTCTTGGACTTTCGATGAAGGGACAGAAACCTAAGGTTTTATTTCAAAATATCTTAGAGATGCTCTATGTGATGCTGCAGGATTTTAGCTTGATTTAATTTTTATCTTAAACCATATGCATCACACCTTGATCGTCTTGCTGTCTGCTCTCTGAATACATTGGGAAAAAACCCTGTCTCGAAAGACAACACAGAGGCTGCAATACCAAAACAAACACTATGGGCACAGGATGTGCACCACAGCCAAAACAAACTTTGGCCAACCAATTGGCAAGAAGAGGTGGGGTTTAATGCGCGCAAACAAACTTCGGCCAACCAATCAGCAAGAAGAGGTGGGGTTTGATGCGCGCAAAAAATAATTTGGCCAACCAATCGGCAAAAAGAGGTGGGGTTTAATGACAATCAAGGGGTAATGCATACAGTTTGAGATAAAAATGTAATCGAGCTAAAATCCTGCAACATTGCATAGAGCACCCTTAATTTGTGTTTGTTCTGGAGGTTTGGAACAGCACCAGGGTGAGTAAATGATGAGAAATTTGAATCTTTTTGGTTGATCTAACATAAGCAGTGTGATTTAAGTGATTTTCTGAGATAAAAGAATACAACACTTTAAAGGGGTCATATGATATTGTTAAAAAGAACATTATTTGGTGTAATGCAGTGTGTTTTGGCCGAATACCTCAAGCGTTTGGCAGCTGTGGAAATGTTACGCCCCTTACCATAACATGATGCTGTGGCCCTATGACACCAAAACAATAAAACACATTACAAATGAGGCATTTGTTACGTCCAGTGGAGACTGATTATCATGATTTAGTCGAAATGCATCACTCTGTGTAAACATAACACCATGTATGTATTCATGATTGGAGAAACAACAAACTACAAGCATTTCCCGTCACTGCTCAAAACTCATGTTTGAATAGATTCTTTTAATAAGAAAATACAACTTAAAGGTTGTGAGTCAGAAGCGCCAGACTGTCCTTGCAGAGATAGAATTGCCCTATTGTCTCTGTGCACAGCCAGCATAGACTACTCCCAGGTTCAGGAAATAGTCCTCTATAAATGCACTGAACACACTCTAATATTTGTGTTGAACTGTTCGAGAACAATTAAATTAAAGTAAATACAACTTAACCACTGATTTCTAGTTGTGTTCTCTTTTGGAAACACAAAGTAGCTTCACTTTTGAAATTTCACAATGACACACAGCGTCTTTAGCAACCGACAGGAACACATAAGCGAGAATAATAGCCCCGCCTTCTTTTATTTTAGGGGGTGTGGACAAGTCATAACTTTTACTTTTTACTTTTATGAGTTTATATTGTTATGGATGGATATTTAAGTTGTTTTTTAATTGTTCGTACAAGATGCTTATTTTGTCAGAGCCCTTTTACTGATGGTGTTTTTGTTGGCGTAAATGGTTATTGGTCACAGTCAATGAGGCTTTACTTACTGTATAGAGATAGGAGCTCAACCTTTAGAAAATTGAGCTGTTTTGTCCCTCATGCTGCTCTCTTTCCCTCCCAAGTGTCTCGGTTGTTAAACAGCATCACTTTCATTGTGATGTCCTCAGCTGGAGCTTTTTAAAACCAAGCATAACTTCATAAGCCAGAAACTTTTTCAGGAATGTAGCTGAGTTTCATAACTTACTGAATTATTTTGTCTGAGGTGCCACTTGCCTATCTGGATATTTTTGTTAAGTTGAGTTTAATGGATAAAGTTATGATAGGAGCTCTTTTTCAAAGCTAGCAAGCTGCCTACCTAGACAGCTTTTTAAGATGACATAGGCACTGAATGTATGTTCAAAATGCATATGAAGTATAATGATAAAAATCTTCCAATTAAATGGTCTTTTATCTAACATTTGTGCATTTAGACTAGTATGTTTTTATTAACTTTCTAATATCAAAGTCAAATTAAAGTGCCCCTATTATGGGTTTTGGGAGTCCCCAATAACGGGTTGACATATATGCAAGGCCAAAATACACTTTTATTTTGTATAAAATGTATTTACTTTACCTTATTTGCTCAGTGACTCCCAAATGATTCGTTTAACGATTCATTTTTCCAAACCCCTCCTTTTGGTTGATTTTATTAAAACCAGTGTTTGTGAGCTTTTAACGCTCCAAAAGCTGCACTTACTGGCAAAGAATGAATTTGCGTTTTCATTCAGACCAATTTAATAAGACCAAGTTCAAAAGTGATGGAACAGAGATGGATTTGTAGAAGACTAAACTAGAAATGCAGTCACATTAAGATAAGATTGTGAGAGGCATTAACAATCTCGGATAAGATCTAAAAATATAGGATAATTATAGATTAATATGAGATTAGTGAGTTTAATCAGATTAGTAGCGTGAAAAGTCAATTAAATGAGGAATAACCGAGCGTCTCTCATTGCAGCTGCAGTCTAGTTGGATAAGACACAAGAGCATGTAGTCTGAGCCACACGCTGTTAAAATTCATCGCATGATGTGAGATATTTACTCAGCAAACTCTTCCGCCCAAATGCCTCTCAGACTTGACAGCTGTGCCGAGCGCACACCTTTTGAGGAGGCTGCTTATGTAACGTGTCAAAACTATAAACTCTGCCTTCACAAACTCCCATCTACCCCTTTACCCGAGATGGGTTTGTTGGAGTTGATGGGTATCCAGATCGCCTCTGTTTCAATTTGTTTTGTGGTATAATGAATATGCCTTTTATGTCACAATGGGAGGCTGAAAAACTAGCTTTGCTGTAACACATGCGTTTCAACTTTTACCGTTTACAGAGACAGCATGTTAGCAACAATCTGCTCTTTGCTGATAAAAGCAAAAGCAGCAAATTTATTGGGTTTTTACACTTACAATAGCCCACAACTGAGAAAAGAATATGCAATATAATAATCCGAATTTTGTGTATTAGGAAAAAGAATATTTTGTCAAGGCATCTTTGAAATGTTTTTGAATGGCTTGTAAAACAAAGTTTAAAATAGCTTTAATAATAATAATAATAATTGATGAATTGATTTATAAATATATATAATTTGTTGAAAGTTTGCCCTATTGTACTGTATTTTACATGCATGCACAGATTTGTTTATTATTTACTTTTTTCTTTTTTTGAGTCATAACCTATACTCATTTTTTTTTTTTATTTTGGTAGTGTAACATTTGTATTGATGTTATGGATATCTGAAAAAGCCTGGCAATATTAAAACCTGCAATATGAATATGGATTTATTGCAAAATGTGACCTTGGACAACAAAACCAGTCATAAGTGTTAATTTTCAGAAATTGATTGATTTATATATGAAAGCTGAATAAATAAGCTTCCCATTGATGTATGATTTGGATGGACAGGGCAATATTTGACCGAGATACAACTGTACAACTGGAATCTGAGGGTACAGAAAAATCTAAATGCTGAGAAAATCACCTTTAAAGTTGTCCACATTAGGTCTTATCAATGCATATTACTAATCAAAAATTAGGTTTTAATATATTTTTAGTAAAAAATTGACTAAATACCTTCATGGAACATGATCTTTACTGACTATCCTAAGGATTTTTGGCAAAAAAGAAAAATCTATCATTTTGACCCATACTACTGTATGTATTTTTGGCTATTGCTACAAACATACCCCAGCAACTTAAGACTGGTTTTGTGGTCAGGGTCACATATAAATCTTGGAAATTACCAAACACGTGCTTCGCTTTAAAAGGTGCAGAAACACATAACACACTTGATGAACTGAGCTGGACAATGATGTCTCTGAATTCATTAATGAAATGCCTTTAACTGAAAAGTGTTTACTCTTGTCATTCTATGTTACTGACAATCTATTGATCCTGGTAAGTGCTTTGACACTATCTGTGTTGTTAAAAGCACTATATAAATAAAAGTGGGATTAAGCCATTATTGTGCTTTTGGTTTTATTTAGACTGCCAAAGCATAATGGCCCAAAACACAACGTTTTTGTTATAGTTTAAGTGTATTTTAGGAAGACCTGCCCTTCTCGTTTCATACCATCATGTGACCACAAAGGTATTAAGGTAGTAGTATTGCGATGTTGCCACAAAATGTTTATGTTTGCAAGATCCAGCGCACCATAAGAACGGGAAAACTTGGGCCCCAGATTTGACACTGTCATATTTATATTGACAGGGCTGCTGTAGCTGATTTTGTCAGTTACACTGTAGTCCTCAGGTGTGTGCTTCTGACTGACTATATAATTTATCAGCAGTCGTCACATGCTGAGCAAGAACACATAACACACTCTCACCCAGGCTTTCTCATACACCTGCCGAGAGTGAGACTTTCTGAACAGGGGCTCATTATTAATAACACGCCAATTAGAAAACATATGCATGCTCACAAAGATCACTAATGAGGGCAGTTTAGTGAGCGAAAGAAAGTGCGCTCTCCTTTTCTCCCGCTCTTTATCTGTTTCTTTCTTCTCTCGTACATTATCTATAATCACACACGCTCTGAGGAACAGAAAAGCATGGCTTCCAATTAATTGTCTTTTGAATGGACTTCTGTAAGTTGTTTCTATATATAGATGACATTATCATTATGGTTTCTTTTTTTTGAACAACAGTCAGTTTGAGCTTTGTTCTGTATTTGAATTTGTCAGACATGTAGCAGGTTATTATATATAATGCAAAGTCCAAAAAATGCATATATTTTATTTTTTATTAATCCATAAATACTCACCACAGGAGTAATAAATTTGACATGTATTTGTTTTTTGATATGCAATTTTTAGATTAACAACATGCATTTTAAATGTTTACTTTATATATGCAAAGAATTGCATGATTTTCTTTTTTCAGAAAAAAATAATGTGTATTTATTCACTCATTCATTCACAGATGCAAAATTATATTTGATATATAAATTTTTTATTAATTCAAATGTTTATTTCATTTAATGGCTCTTTGGTCTGCACAGCAAGTGTTATTATGACATTCTCTGTAATGTGTTTTATTAGATTGTCTGTAGTTTACTGGAGTTTCTTCATTCTGTACTGTGTGTTCCAAGCTACTTTACACCAGTATTGTGTATTTTATGGCCGCTATCTATCACTGCGCTGCACAATACGGCAAATGCATGCACACCAGTAACTACCTCAGCCCAGTGCCTCATGACACTTTCACTGGCTGCAAATATTGCTAGAACATTTATATCTCGGTTCTTCTTTTCTTTTTTTCATTCAGGAGATAAAAACACCCCAACTGACTTTGACTGTGACCGCTAACAGGATTGGTTCAAAATCTGCACACCTCTCCACTATAAGCCCTCTCACCTTGCCTCACACTTTCTGAGCTTCAAAGCTCTTTGCACTCTTTGGTTGTTGCTCACTGGTTTGAGAATTTATAAGGATGGAGGAACAGAGAGGGGAAAGATAGGGACAGGAGGGATCAATATCAAGGGTGAAAAATTGCACACAATTGCAGCAACATCCTTACAAATTAGTGCACTCTATAGAATCGCAACGGTAGGTAACAGGAAGTAAAAAAAATCCCATTCATTTTCTCCATAGAGAAATTGATTTTTTGGGATAATGTATAAACCTTTCAAGACCAACCTAATGTGAGGTCCAAGGCTGTTAAATGATGATATATGCTTGTGGGGCAATGCACAAGTCGGTGTGCTTCCAGCTTCTTCTTTCAAAGGATCATGTTTAATTGCTGTATTCCCAGTGTACTACACTCTCCTGAATAGAGACTTCGGTGAGCATGGATGTAGAAATTGCAGCAAAAGAGCCCTGTAGCATCCATCTAGTTATTTACTTTATATATTTTACGATGTCTTGTACAAATGAATTTTATTCTAGTTAAGGTGCAATAATATAGTATAGTATATTGAGAGCTAGTGGTTGAAAAGGGCGTTGTTTGTTGTTTTACTCCCACACTCCTCAGACTTGAAGTGCTCACATGTTGCCAGATTGAGGAGCAACGATCACAAAAGTACAAGGCAACAAGCTTTAACAATATTGTTAACCGATGAGCTGATTCATATATTAATATACCTCTGGTCATAGAGCTTTTTAGATTTTTTTTGTTTGTGTAAAATTTGTTATTTCTGATACAGTTTGTTTGCTCACTCTCATGGCTGTAATATACTTTGTTTTCAATTAGGTGGCAACCCAGAGTGTCGAAATATCATTGCCAGTGAGCGAAATCAACATAGGCCGAAAAAAACAAAAAAGACACAGAATGCAGATTTCAAATCAGAATAACAAGGTTGCAAGGTTTTTCTGGAGAAACGAGCAGCGGGTTTCCTAGATATCGGAAAAGCATTTTTTTTAGTCGTTAAAGAATGATATACAGCACAATTTTATATTGTAGTATTTATATATTTTTTTAATTATACATTTTAGACAAAAAAAAAAATTAATGTAGTATTTTATTATCATATACCCATAATAAATGATTTATAGTTAGTAGATTTATATTGTACTATTATTTCAGATTAGGTTTTGTCATCCACAAAGCTTCATGGGATAAGTGCATTGTCTCAAAAAACCCATGGGTCATCCAGTCACTCATGTGGTCTGATAGACACCTCAGTACTTTCATATTTCTGTTCGGAATCTTGTAGAGTCTTGAAGGTCTTGGTCATACAGTAAATCTATCCTCATGTAGACAGCAACCGCTCTCTCCACTGCAACAACTCCATCTCTCTCTTTGACAGCAACAGGCTTGACACACTTCTCCCTATTTAGCTCCAGAGGATCAAACGCCTGGCATCCTTTCCTAACATCCCTCCTTCCTCTCTGCATTCTCTCACAGACAGCTCTCTTTTATCCTTATATATTAAAGTAACAAGAGGTTTCCCATCCAGCTTCAGGTTCAATCAATATTATAACAGACATCAGTGATCAATAAAGTGTGTATTTAATAGTTGAAGAAAATAATGCAGCTATAAACTCACTCATCCCACACAGTTTGTTCAGAAGTTGTTGTAGTGGAAAACAGCTTCACAACTTTCTTGAAAGATGCAGATAAAAGAGTGGGAACTGGATCAGGTTTGAATTATTTTCTCTTCTGCTCATTGTCTGACTCTGTTTTTCTGTTCTGATAAGCTTTGTTCTCTTCGTCAGTAACAGCTTTTAGGTCATAGTGCCATTAGGCAGAAATCATACCTCCCTCGCCTCAGTGTTGTGACAGACCGAGATTCCACGTTCTCACCACGAACTACAAGCAATGGCTCTCCACACTGCTTTCAACAATAACTGTGCGTTGCGTTCATGCGGCTGTCTTAGCGATTGTTGACTCAGCTAGAATCTGTCATCAGTGAGAGGCTTTATCCTTGCGGTCTCGGAGAGGTCGGGGGAGCGATCAGAAGTAGTGATTTAGCTGCTGTCCTCAACCTCTCGTTCTCAGCCAGCTGTTTCTCGACTCTTTTCATTTCCCGCACTGATTGGGAGCCGCGCTTTCCAATAGTATATTCCTGCACAACTGGAGGAGCAGCAGTTTCAGGACCCTCAGTTTTAGGACCGCAGTTT
>JAUCNO010006598.1:0-27138 GCA_032353835.1 Enteromius viviparus | reverse complement strand
GATAGATAGATAGATAGATAGATAGATAGATAGATAGATAGATAGATAGATAGATAGATAGATAGATAGATAGAACAGTAAAACATTTGAATATCTATCTACCTATCGTTCTATCTATTTATCGTTCTAGATATAAAGATCGTTCTAGATATCGTTCTATAATATAAAGATAGATAGATAGATCAAACTCATCTCGTTTAACTCTCTTCCCACACAATAAAACAAATGAAAATATGACATGAAATATTGATTTCATCTTAAATTGTTTGTGTAATGCATCCATTTATGTTTTAATGAAACATTTATGCTAAGCAGTCACATATTAAAATGTTCATGACCCTTTCAGGGTTTATTCTTCTGTAAACGCTGTACATTACCTGGTTCCCGCCGCTCTTGGGGTTGACGAACACCAGCACTGGTTTCATCAGAGGAGAGGGCAGCGGCTTCAGCATGAACGGACGCCACTTTGATTCCTGCAGAAGTTACACCATTATACTTCAATAGATGCACATTAGCAAACACACACACACACACACACACAAACCACTGCAGTGAGCTGAGGACAGATGATCACAGAGCAGGAGTTAAGGGAAGAAAGCCCTCAGAAAATATCATTTAAAGGAGGGACAGGACAGGAATCAGATCTACTCACATCCGTGCCCTTTTTGCTGGCTCTTCTTTTGAACGACGTCCGTTTTTTCCGTCGAGTGGAGTTTTTAAATGAGCTCTGGGACACAGGAGAGAGACGCCGACTAAGCCAACACATACCAGAACTAACTCCAGCAGGACTAGGACTAGGTCTAGTCATTGCTACAAATGTTTATTTTTCAATTCAAGGAAAGGTTCATACAAAAAGGAAATGTTGCTCTGAGCCTGTTGATGAAGAAGCCTGATGCAAATACTGTTCTTTTTACCAACTATAGCAAACTCTGCCAGCTGTTCAACTGCAAGAAGGATAAAATATCTTCTGAAGTCAAACAATGAAGAAAAGATCATAATTGGCGCATTGACATCGTACGGAATAGAGCAGTGTAAACATACTGCAAAACATATTTTATATTAAAGGATTAAAAGTCGTATTGGTTCAGAATGACATGAAGATGAGAAAATAATAAAAAGATTTTCCTTGGTTGAACTATACCAAAAACACTGAATACAAGCAAGGAACTTCCCTTTGAGCAACTCCTGAATTGAAAGCAGCAGTTCTATGCCACACTTCAAAACCTTCCCATCAATGTATAAATGCACCAATCATAGCCGAGGGTGTCACCAGAGGGTGTGGTCTAAATACCTGCTATGACTGTTGATATGATGGTCAGCTTTTGAATTCAATTCTGGCTTTCAAGGCAACAGATAAACTGTGATATTAAATGTTTACATTGCAAAAAACTGTTAATTAAATATTTTAATTTTTTTACACTCAATATTTTTGTCTTGACTTCCTATGGAAGCAACTCCTAGCTTTTTCTTACAAAATTATATAGCCTATATATATATATATATATATATATTTATTTATTTATTCAAAATTGCGAGATAACAATTTTAAATTCTAACTTTTTTGTTGCAAAGTTATTCTTTATATATATTCAACATTTACATCAAGCAATTATGTTTCACTTGTTTTTTTTTTAAAGAAGAAAAAGTGAAAGAAGAAAATTATTATATACTATACTATATTATATAGAAAATTGTTGCAATTCTATATTTTTTTCATCCCACAGTGAAAGCAATCTTCCATATTTTTTAGTCAAATATCTAAACATCTTTAAATCAAGACACATTAACTGAAGAACCAAGATATACTTTAAGTGTGCTTTCTAAAAAAATATTATCAAAATAAAGTACAATTTTGCTTACTATAAGAAAAATCTGCCAAAGTGGTAAAAAAAAATAAATCTGAATTCAATTTATTTATTTTTTTGCCCCATTGGCAGAAGTTTTTTTAGCTTGCTTACTTTTATATATAATTATTATTATTAATATTATTATTAAGAAAACAAGTCATTCTGGTTTTCATGTAAGTGTTTCTTAATTTCTATATTTGTACTGCAAAACAAGACAAAAATACTGAGTAAGAATCATTTTTGCAATGTATGAAACAATGAAAGAAGCTCCATATAAAATATGTAGACGGGTTTAATGAAACACACTGCTACTGATATCAGATCTCGCAGCATCAAAGCGTATTTAAGCCGAAGCTGTTCAGCGTAACTGAGTGCAGAAGACAAGCATCAGCCCAGCTTCAAAACACAGTCCTGTGTCACCTTGCATTAGCATCTCCTCCAGGACTTTACATAAACCTCAGGCTCAGGTCAAGCGCTGATAAAACTCTGGAAAAGTGAACGTACCTGTGGTTTTCTGACTTTGATGATCCAGGAAGGGGGTACGATGACCCCGGCGTGAGCTCCTAGAGAACAGGGCTCCTCGATCTGATGCAGCATGAAGCATGTGACCTTGTTATGGAACTGACAGACAGAGAGATAAACAGAGAAAGAGATGAAACAAGTTTGCCTTAAATAAAGCAGTGAGTTAAACACAGACGTGACACTCACTGCCTGCTTGCACCAGGAGCAGCTGATGGCCACGATCTCCTTGCTGTGGAAGAACTTCTGCGGGAAACTCTGCAATCAACGTCAAAGATAGCATAAACACACTAGACCTTTGCATACGAGTTCTTCCATAAACGCTGAAGGTGTGACGTACTTTCCCGCACTGACGACACTTTCCCTCTTGTCTCCGGCGATGGACCCAGTGATGCCTCAGAAGGTTCTGCTGTCGCAAACAGACACAACGGGTCACATGTAAATGTGCCAACAAGGGTTCATTCTGCCATAGCACACAGAGTACAATGAGTATTCGACAAACTTCAGCATGATTTATAGTCGTGCGGCGATGAGGTGGACTCACATCTCTAAGGCATCGAGAGCCACCCTCTCTGAAGGTGGGTTTGCAGCGGAAGTTGATCTGTGAGGGGACAATGAAAGCACAATAATAATGCAATGAGAGGATCTGATTCTTGTAGATTGTGTCATTTTTATATTATATGATATTATACTATACAGTTGATAAAACGCAATAAAAAAATAAAATACAGACACAGATTTATTGCTACAATACGTTAATTTAAAAAATTCAAATAAAATAATTTCTAAACTATCAAAAAGTTTTAAATAATTTTTTATATTTATATTATCAAAAAACAGATGTAATATATATATAACACAATTAATAAAATACAATTTAAATGTGAACTACAGACACAATTTCTTATTACTACAAGTTAATTGTTTTAACATTTTTTAAAGAAAATAATTTCTCAACTATCAAATAACTAAATAATTTCTAATATTTATGCTATATAAAAACTATGGCAGCGTTTTAGTGCCATTTAAAAAAAAAAAAAACTATGAGATTATTCTCGAAATTTTTTGACTTTAAAGTCGAAATACTACAAGACTAAAGTCAAAATATTACGAGAATAAAATTGAAATGTTATTAAAATAAAGTCGAAATACTACAAGATTAAAGTCGAAATAAATACTGCCAGTTTTTGCATTTTTTGACATTATTTATGCAATTAAAAAGCAGTGTTACATGCTTTCATGCCACCTCAGAGCTGCAATAAATGTTTTGTTAATATCCTTAAATACTCAGATAAAATGATGTTGAATCAAATAAAATATTTCTTTCTAAAGCTACTTTTTCCTGTTTGATGCTTTTCTTATTTAACAAAAATATAATATACATTGTGTTTTTTTTTTAATTTATTGCAAAAACAGATATAACCATATTGTTATTAAAATATAAGCACATTAATTCCATTACATTTCTAGCAAGAAAATATACGGTGTAATATACACTGTTTTTATCATTTCTGTATAATTTATATTCAAGCATTATATATAACAATAAATATATAATGTTTACAACGTGCAATATTTACACTATATTACTTTCATATTTTTAAAAAAATATGATCTCTAAAGTATTAAATCATTCTAAATAATTTATAAAATATTTATTATAAATCAATAATTGAATCAATTAAATTAAATTAAATTCAAAAAAGCATTCCAGCATGACCACTGAGAAAATTATTCAGTGCATTTCCATCAAAGCAGAATATACTGTGCTATGTACTGTTAGCCTTACACATCTATTCATGCAATTCCACTGACAAATATATCTGAACACTGCAACAGCTGGGACCAACAACTCCTGATCCCAAAAACCATAATGGCAATGCCTAGATTATACCCTCTCATCCCATTTCATCATCCTCCTGATGTCTGTTTGAAGAGACAAACGTCAGTGTTCATCTGTGGAGGGCGTAGCAATGACGTGCACAAGAATTAGAGAGATATTTCTGCCTCCGCTCACCTTGTCCAGCTCCTCGATGCACGCCGTGTGGACCACGATCTTACAGGCTGCACACTTCCTCCGGGGAGCCGACTTCTTAGAGAACCGAACAGCACAAAACACACAGCAATTTGTCACAGAGCAAACGCACACATCTACGCGCCATCTCATTGTAAGAGGAATACACTCTCCTCTTCAGCGGTAAAAAGCTTCCTCCAAGGCAAGGAAGGATTTTGCCAACCGCTTGAAGTGGCAATAATAGAGTTTCCACGGCTCTTGAAAACATCAGAGCGTGGCGCAGCGCTTTAACAAAAGCCTAACAAAATCCTTTTACCTGCGGTACATTCTCAGACTAATAGCTGCCTCTTCCTTTCAGCACACACCAGCCTCACATTATCTCATGAAAGAAAATGTCACTGCTAAAGCGCTCTAATGACACTCTCTTCTCTGCCTTCAGCTCGTCTGCAAATACAGCAAGTGTTTGACTTCTCTGACTATACTCACTGCAATCTTGACCACGCATGTCTCCTCGCCCAGGTAGCAGAGATCGCCGGAGCAATTCGTCTCCAGCCACAGGTGGTCACCGTTCACTGCGTTCTCCTGTAGATAAGGAGATCAAATTAAAGGTTTTGTGGATTTTAGTTTAACCTTCCTTTGGAGGTAGCTTACATCTCATCATGTATCCATTATAAAACTTGCTATTCCTATAAAATAATGTCATTTCTTTGGCCTCTAAAAAGATAACAGTGCTCTATAGTTGTCACATTTATTGGTCATGTAAGTTTTTGAAGTTAATCTTCAATGCTAATCCACTCTTAACCCTGTTGAAAAAACAGCAGTTTTGAAATAAATCAAATGCTCTCTAAAATAACAATAAAAAACACTTAATGCTACTGATTAGCATGTACCAAATTATGGCTATTATGACATGTCCACTGTTAAACACATGCTTTCTTACTTTGTACTATAAGGTTTACTTTCCTGTCACAGTGGCTTGAGGGTGCAGTTTTCGAAATGAGCTAATGCACTCATAAATGCTCATTTAAAATATTTAATTTTATGGTTTTAAGAAAACAAACCAAAAGCATTGATCAAAATCTCTCTAGAAAGAACAATCTCTTCATGCTAACTGATTAGCATGTAGCAAATCAGGGTTTACGGCTATTATAATGATCTTCACACATGCATTTGAAGCGGTAAATTGAATATTACATGTTGACAAAGTAGAAAGACCGGCAAAAAAATTTCTCCGGCAACTTTGAAAAATCTCTTTTTTTAAAAGCCTAGATATGAGTTCCATGCATCATCATAACTCATGAACTTTGCAACCTTTACTCTGTAATTAAACTATACTGAACTCAACAAAATAATACAGTATAATCAATAATACAGTAGCATTAATGCAACCGTTTTAATTTCATAATTTAAAAATTGCACTTTTAATACTGTTTTTTTATTGTTTAATACTGTGAAGCTGCATTTAAAACAATCTGTATTGTATAAAGCTAAACTTGTGCAAAGTAAACGAGTATTTAAGCACAAAATCATTGAGGTAATGCACACATAATGAAATCACATATATACACACACACACGTGTTTTATATGGCAACAACGACACTGTTATGTGAGGCTTCAATTAGCACTGACTCGCACACACACTTAGCAGCTTTAGGAAGGCACATTAATGTTTAATGGCTGCGCTGGTCACGTCGGGAACTAGAGGGGAAGGAAAGGCCAGCAAAGACGCACAGGAAGCGCCCCGCTGGGCTCCGCCCCCTCAGCAGTCTCCATTAGTACACACAGCACCTGGATTAACCAGTCTCTCTTTTGCCATGCCAACAGTCTTTGCTTGACACACCCACGATGAACCGCGCCCACCAATCTGAATGTGCTGATATGTGCAAAAATAATGGGAATTTTAGTAGCAAAACAAAATTACTATTGGAAAAAATAACGCATAACAAAATTACTAAAACTGAAAAAAAAATTATATTGTTGCTTAATAAAATTAAATCAAATTTAAATATTACATGCAAAAATGTAACTATGAAATATTGCACTAAAGTACTTAAATTGCTAAAAATTATTGTACAAAAAAATAAAGATAAATATTTTTTTAACTAATAAAAAAGTGCAAAACAAAATTACTAAAACCGAAATGAAAAACAAAAGCTAATTAAAAACTAAAATATATTATAAATGTATCTCAAACTATCAAAGGAAAATATAAAAATAAAAGCTAATCAACATCTAATTAAAAACTGAAATTAATTAATGCTGGAAAATGTAATAAAAGTAACTTAAATAAAATAAGACTCAAAAAATAAAACTTAACTAAAACTGAAATAAAAATAAAGGGTAATAAAAATATATTAAAAAATTTAAAAGTGCAACAAAACTACAAAAAATGTAAATGAAAACTGAAATCAAAATCAAATTAATAAAAGTAATAATAATAATAATACAATATAAGTAAACTATATATAAATAATACTAAAATAACACAGCTTCTGGGCAGTTGTTAGGTGGTTGCTAGGGTGTTCTGGGTGGTTGCAAGGCTCATGTCTATATAGAAGTACCATATGATACTATCACAGCACCGCCAGTGTAATTTTTTAATAGCTGATAAGACATAGTGAAAGACCTTAAGTGAAGAACTTACGCTCCAGTCCACTGTGCTGCGAAGCTCCTTGGTCGGTCCATTGCTCAGTGCAGGGAAGGGATTGTGGGCCGGACCCAAATGCTGGAGGCCTGACCGTGAGATGGCTTTCCTGCGGAGCAAAACGACCACAAATAGCTTCAGCCCAAGAGTAAACCCATTCAAGAGTAAATAATGAGACCTTGCTGGACTGAAGGTTTTGACATCTGGGCTAAAGCTCCTTGCTGTTGCACATAAAAGGACTAGTCATCGTGGAGCTAAAACGGGGACACACTACAAACACACAACAGGAGACGGCCGTCTACCTTGTGCCAGTATCAAAATGATCCAGACCAATCTGTTAACCAGTCTGCTTGGCCAGGAAGTTCCCATAATTCCCTGCATGCAAAGAGAGCTTCTGCCTCATATGGTATGAAATCAGCAGAGACTGTTCTTAGACACAATGTGTGTGTCCTTGTGTCCCAGCAAGGGACTTGAATGAGTCAGTATCGTGTAATCACTTTCTCTGTCTGTCATCTTCTATAGAATTACCCATCATCCCATGCCAGTACCACAGACAGATCTACTCAAACTTATATTTACTCAAACACAGCCCTCAAAAAAGACCAAACTGTCTTTACAAACACAAATAAGTTTAAAGGCGTCATGACCGGAGAAACCAAAATTCCCTTCATCTTTTGAAATATAAGAAATCATAGTAAGTTAATCAGAACTCTTTGTCATTAGACCTCAGGGGAAGTTCAAGACCCCTTTAAGGAAGTTATGGCCAAAACATTTCTCAAATACCTTAACACATGCATTAAAACCGAAAGCTACTGAAGTGAACATCCATGTTTCATATCTCCGGCTGTCAAGATATTAAATATATTATTAAATTGTGTAACTAAACTTGAGAAAACTCCAAGCACCTTCCTCAAAAACTGCTACCACCTGATCTTCCTCCAGTACTTAACATAGTAAACACACAGTGCCATATGGCTGTCCCTTTTGAAGCAAAGGTTGAAAGTGACCCAAATGCTTGGTGTATAATTTTACTCACACACACGGCACAAGCAACAGAGGCAGGGGGTGAAGAGAACAACAGACGAGGAAATGGTGGGCCGTACACCTGACACCCTGCTGAAAGTTTCAAATCCTCATCTAAAATTATCCCGTTCAGAAAGAACACAAGCGAGAGTCCAGTTACGAGCTCTTTTGTAAAGCGAGCCGGGGCCACGAGATCACACACCTTTACCCTCCGAGCTAAAAATAGAGCCACCGACGGATGACATGTGCGTTGGAAACATGCCACTGTGGAGAATGCCAGGAACAAGTCAACAAATATAGATAAACAAATATGCCTCACATGCGTAGGCAAGAAAACTCTAGCCTTAAACAACTCAATTTGGAGACAAAGACTTGAGTTCTCAGATTTGTAATGTCTTCTCAAGGATTTCAGAATAGAGCTCAATATCCTTCTTCTTAGACAAAGTTGAAACTTCTTAAAGACATTCCCCCACAGTTCTTCTGGATTTGGTCTCCGATTCTTCTTCTTGGTGAAAATACTATTGTTTTCATCATTTTGGCCACTACTATCATCTCCTAAGAGTGACATGTGAGCAACCACAATTGAAATCTGATGACACATGCATCAGAAAAAGGACATTCATGACAAAAGGAAACCTGCAACATGATGAGCTGAAAACATCCTGAATGCTAAACCATCAGCGTCACATGTCTCTGTGGACATGACTGCACTAAACTGATCAAATCCACAGGCTGATAAACAGAGGTTGAGACCTCCATGTCCACCGTCCCATTGCAGTCAGGTAAATGAGTAACGCATTTCTGTTTAATATTATTCCATGGCATTAAGCAAATCAATCAACGATCTCAATGCCATACATTAGGCTGTATAATCAGTCCTGGGTAAACACAGTTCCACGTCACAGGCAGCAGAGCATTTCACTAGAAAGTAATCAACTGAGTGCACACCGCACAGGTCGAATGGAACACAATTTGAGATAAAGGATACGCCACACGCCGTCCAGAGCCGGTGGAAACAGACAATCACCGAGACTGCCATAATGGAATTAGTTCTACTAAAACCAGCTTTGACAGAAGTCTGGCTTCAGAAGGATGATGCGGATGTGTGTGACATTTATCATCGGCTGGTATTAATTTGCCATGCGGGTTCCTGTTTATCCGACATGAAGGGATGGACAGAGGGTTTACCCTGGGGATGTGTGTTCATTCTAGCGGCCGCTCCCTCCCACGACAGCCTGCGGTAATATCATACCTCCTGTGTAGGCATGGCAACAGTCCAACACACGCCACCGTTGGTGTATTTAAGTCTTAAATCTTGTTGTCAGCATCATAATCTCTGTCCTTGCTCCCATTGTCTCGGTCAATTAGGTTTTGTAGTCGTGTGTGGGATGCAAACTCCCTTCACGCTTTAAGTCAGGTGTCAACCCACGTATACAGCTATGATATCATCTCTCTGCGCAGCCCACTCTCGATCTCAGAGAGAAAAGATGCAAAAGAGTTGAGTTCTGCTGCTTAAGAGACATGCCAGACCGTCACTAACCTGTAGCCGAGAAGCCTGTGGTACCAGGTCACCTTCCGCTTCCGCCCTTTCCCACATATTCGCTTCTCCTCTACTGTCTTCCGGGCCCTGATCATCCTTCCATTTCTCCTTCTCAGCCTATATCCTCCTTTCCTAACTTCCGGGGTGCTTCCTACCTCTTCTCCAGCAGCATCCGAAGCTGTGCAAGCGGCTCCGGTGCAAGGTAGGCTGACATCACTGTTACACATGGCTGCCCGATAGAGCCGGAGCACGCCTAACACACCCTCCCGCTGCCCATGTAGCGCTGAGATCATCAGGCCGTCAGATAGCTGAGACCTGATGGAGGACACCTGAGAACCCGGAGGCGTGTACAGGTGTCAGATCCTGTCCTGTCACCAGAGACAGACAAGAATCTCTCTCAATCATCACGGCCATCGTTACCCCCAGAGAACTTAACCACAAGGTCAGCCCCACGTCTAGCACTTGGAGCTATTTTAAGGCCCATTATGTAACCTAAGTTGACCTTATGCAAGACAATCTATGGGCAACCTGTTACAAAGGGACACTTTATCCAGGGATGCATGGCTATCTGCTCTAGCCAGACTGAGCGAGTCGCAATCTAGTGACTCTACAGGATGTGACCTAATTCGACGACCTCGCACTCGGATGATGCACAGCTTTCTGATTATGCAAAATCTAATAGTCATGGGTCTGGAATGTGTTGTTCAGGTAGTGGCTGGTGCATGACGTACGTCAGCAAGTTCTTTCTTAAAAATGAGTCTGAAAGGGAATGGTTGTTCTACAAAAGCGATGTAAAAAAAGTAATAAAATGTACACCTGCCATGTGTGTTCTTCATAGGTGGAGGTTATGCTAATTGTGAATGAGCATGCACGAGCACCCTATTTCCAAATGATCTGAATTTATTAATATACACAAGGATAACTATCAAACCAGAAGTTTACAAAGCGTTTTGTAGAATTCTGGGAAGGTCAGTTTTATGCGCAATTTAATCATCTATTTACGTAACCGATCAATCTGGACGCGATCTGTTGGAATTGCTTTGCAGGAAGAGTCTCTGAACTTGTCACTCTCTCTTTTTTCTCTCCACTTCTGCTTCGCTCAATCCCTCCTTGTAGCTCTCTAACTGGGTCAGTGTGCTCGCTGTGATTCTTCCTGCCCGCGGGGCCCTGGCGAACATGTTCTTGAAGGACAGCTTCTCTGAGCCTTACCATTACCGACTCCCTCAAGGCTACTGGCGGTCTGCAGCACAATCCTCCTTCCTCTCCTTGTTCTCATCAGAGAAGAAAGTCCTTGACACAGACCTTTTTCTCATGCCTCCCTCTCACTCCAGAGATTAAGATCTAAGACTCAGCACAGTGGGGTGAAGAAACACAAGCGAGAGAAAGATATGCCAAAGGTAATAAGTGTAACAAAATCAACGCGCACGCAGAGCTCCCGCGAGACCCCGAGCTTGAGAGAAATCTCGGGCAGATCGGTGATTAGCGCTAATTCAATCTTCGAGCTTTTATCTGAAGCCAGCAGCGTCCTGATAACCGCGTGACGAACGGAACAACACAAGAGTATATCAAGAGGCAATACAGGGCGTTCTAGATAAGAACATCACAAAACATATTATCAGCACTTCATTTTTAGCACACGGCTTGTTATCTGTTTATCAAATTACAGCAAGCAGGCGTGCTCTTATGCATGTGTCAGATTTGGGACATAAATTACATATCCCTAGAGGAATTGTGGAACTTGTTTCTTGGTGAGCCTATTCCCACTAAGGGGAAAATAGTATCCATAAGGTCACAAATTGATCCCAACCAGAAACAAATTATCACCTTTGTGCTCTTAAAGACTTTCTACTTGAAACAGTGTGTCACTTTAAACAAAAGCATCAGTTTCCCAAACTTCTTTCAATCTGAGGACCCCCTTCCGTGACGCCAAAGGTTCCCATCGTTCTCAAAATGTTTTCAGATAAAGCAAACGGCTGACTGTTAATTTAGGAGGTAAATAAACATTTTCAGACCCTGCAAGCTACGAATGCTGTGGCTGTTTGCTCTGTCCCAAGGCAAGGATGCAGTTTGTAACTATTGCACTGATGTTTTCTGAATAAAGGTGCTCACCGTATTAGTCACTCAGTTTAAACGTGTCTAGGCTCAATTCCCTCCGGTTGCCTTTTCGTACGTGTGTGTCCGTGATGTTGTTGTTGTGACTATGTGTTCATGTGTGTGCCGGATGGAGACACATTACTCTCATTTGCCCCTGAGCTCTGTCACTGCAGCCTGACACACAGCCGCTGACAATGGCAGGAAAACTACACACAAACACACACACATACGCAAACTCAGCACATACATCACACTTGTGACCGGATCATGGGGAAGAAATGGAAGTAAGAGGTAGGTGGACATATCCGTGGGCAGATCCAGTTATATATACACACACATATATATATATGGACTATGAACTATGGACCAAGAGAAAATAAACTCTAAATTTTTCTTTAAACACCTAAATTTTGTCTTGAGCTCTCCACTGGCACCTTCTCCTTCAATAATCCCACTGAATTCAGCACTGGGTACTTCACATGACAAGTTCGCACATACAGAACAAACTTTACTGCCATTCTTCTCGGGATGCCGCCTTCGCTCTCGAAAACCGGGATAACATCTGCGTTGGAGCTGATGATGGAAAAGCTCAGCAAGCCTGATTCACTGACTGATAAATGATCATCGCATCTTTAGTGATTTGCTATTATTTCAGCTAAATTAACTCCGCGCCTTCTGATAACAGCGTAGGAAATGCATGATGCAAATCCAGACTGACTGTTCACTGGCAGCAGGGGCTTGTACAGTATCTGTGTGTATTTGTCAAGCAGTTTGACTGATCTAAGAGTGTTTATGTAAATGTGCACTAGTGCCATTCACAGGAGTAGCTTTCTAGCGTCTTGAATCTTTAAAGTGCTCCTATTATGGATTTTTTGAAAACTACCTTTCATGCAGTGTGTAACACAGCTCTAAGTGAATGAAAACATCCTGTGAAGTTTAATATCTGAAAGTGCAGCATGTATAAAGTCCTTGTCCTAAAAAAATAGCCTCTGAATCATCGAAACTAGTCATTGTTAAAACAAATCCCAAGCTGTTTCATGTTGACATCAATATGAAACATTGGCATATTGCCGTCCACTTGTTGGTCTTTTCGCTTTAGTCTGAATGAAAATGCTAATTCATTCTTTGCCACTAAGTGCCACTTTACGCCACTTTTGTAGCGTAAAAATAGCAGTCACGCTGTACATAAAGCAGCACTGGACTCACAAACGCTGCTTTATCAGGCACTACAGGCATGATCGAATGAAAATTAGACCAATTGCACCAATCACCACAGATTAGTGTCATGCAAAGGACAGGTTTAGAAAAAACAATCATTAAGTGAATCATTTGAGAGTCGTTAAGCAAGTAAAGTAAAACTAAATGCATATTATAAGACAACCTTGCATGCAGTCAACCTGATGCTGTTGACTCCCAAAACCACAGTACATCACTTTCATGAGCCATAATAGGGGCACTTTAAATCCATTAGCTTGCAAATGCATGCATTGTGTGGTACAATATTCATATAAAGCGATTAAATAAATGCACTGAAAGTCAGCAAGCATTATGAGCTTATAAGAGTGCAACAAAACTCCCATCCTGCTGGTGTAGCGGTCAGACAGGAAGCCTGGGCTTTTCCCGCTCGAACTCCCTAAACAACAGTGCACAGATATTTATATCCATCACCACCCTGCCTCACACTGCGACACACACTTTCCCTCCACAGTCCACTAATGACTGTCATCCCTCACATGTCGTTCTATCCGTCCTTTCTCTGCTCTGGCTTCCCTCATGTGTGCGTCCTTTCCTAATGGCGATGTGACAATCTGTTCCTCAATCCTTCTCTAGCTCCCTCTTTTTTTCCCTCTACTAAATACACAGGGCACGTTATCAAAGAAAAGTCCCAGTTTATCGTTCTCAAGATGATCTCAGGTCTACAGCCTCTCACCTTCTTTCTTAACTCTCACTTCATCTTTGTCTCTTCTTTCTCTCTCCTTCCCTTTCTTTCCGTACCCTTCTCCCGTTCCTTCTCCGTCAGGGTCAAACTTCAGCAGACCAGCTGCTGTGGGCCACATGCACCTCGTCCTTCATCACAGGAGCAAAGACACTCTCCCCCTCCATCCCTCTGTCCTACATTCACCCCCCTCCCGCTCGTCTCTTCTCCTCTTGTCTGATAATCTTATGCAAATTTGCTTCTCAAGTATTTTTAAGAACGTTTGGATATTTCTACAGGAAAACAAGACAAAAATACTGATTAAGAGTGATTTTTTTTGCAGAGCAGCGGGTGCTGGGGCCGTGGGCGGTCTGGCTTTGGCGAGCGCCGTTCACGCGGATCCAAGTGCTCCTGGGTAATCGCCTCTTGCTCTATTCATTTCAGCCTCTCCTGCGTTCTGACACTTTCTGCTGTTAAAGATCCTCATGCGTAGCGACACCAGCTTCCTGCCACACATTTTACATTCCTTTAGCTCACTGAATAACTCAAGAAGGCAAAAGAAAAAGGTGATCTCTTAAAAAAATAAGGACTGAAGCAATTAAGTCGCTAAATTGACTGAAGTGAACTGGATTTCTGTACATTTTCTGAAAAAAAAGTCACTGCCTGTTTTTTTTTTTATTTTGTACAGTTCTCTGAGCTCCTTTATAAAGATATTTTACATGAAAAACATGCTATGATTGGATAATAGTTGTGCATGTTTGACAATCTATGTTCTTCACAGATGGAGACTGCTGTCATTTAGGTTAAAACCGCATTAATACTCATATCAAATGATCTGCTAAACAGACAAAGCAACAGTGATCAAGTAATAAACAGTTACTTATACTGTGCGCCATTGTTGTAGGATTTAGGTTTCAGTAGTTCTAAAAATCCCATGTTCAATTGTGCATTGTTTGTAAAGAATCCACGGTTAAATGAAGTGAACAAATGACCGAGTTCTTACTGGATCTTTATTAAAAATAAACTTCATCCACTCTTTCCAAATGTTAGGATCAGAGTGAAGCCAATGCAAAGACTATTTTTGTGGTAATGCGTGTTTATTCTCTACCTAGAGTCCACCTCTCTCATTATTTACACTACATGCTTGAATCTGTGGGCGGGGCTAGACAAGCAGTGCTGTAGAAGCAGGCGTTGATCATCTTCTGAGGAGGCGGTGTTTAGTCACACTATTACATCACAGAGTGCCACATTCCAAAAGCTGTCATTTTGGCAGACTGCCTTCAATATAAGCTGTTTTTATATTAACGAAACGTTTTGAGTTACAGCGCGATTTTACAGTACAATTACCTCTTATATGTAAAAACATGAGAATTTTGGTTACTCAGTCCATGACCAGTTTAAGTGGTGCTTGTTGTGCAAAACTCAATAGTGTCTGAATGTTCTGGTACCAAGTTGCACGGAGCAAGTGTTCTTCATTCTCCTGCTATAGTGGTCTGGGTGGTTTTTCTCATTGGTATGCAGTTGCTAGTGTGTTTGGAGAGGGTTTTATTGTGGGGCTATGTGGTTGTTACAGCATCAAGTATTATTTATTGAGTTGCTCTGCCGTTTTCTGGTTTTATCTGGTTGCTTTGCAGTTGCTGGGGTGTTCTGGGTGGTTGCTTACTGGGTCACTCTTAACAGCTCCCCCACAAGTCTGTTCTCTAGATACACCTAGTAAGCTAGTAATTCAATGGACTTTTTATGGGTCTGATCAGTTATAAAACTAACAGCACAACTTGAGGTATCATCCATGTCTGCAGCATAAACAGTGTACCAAATGTCTAATTCTTGGGGTTAGTAGTTTGTTCAAATCACACGTGAGCAATAGCATTAGCGATGCTTGTCTTAAACGCAAATAGTTTCTGCTGATAAATGGATTCATTATCTCTTAAAGCATAACATCTTATATCAAAGTAAATCCTTCTGGGTAAACCGCGCGGATGGCAGAACTTTATTAACGCTGTAAATAACAGTGATTTCTCCACTGCTGCCGACATTCAATACAAGATACAATAATACGCCGTTATGGGCACTGTTTGCTCTTGCATGTAAAATTTGCTGTTTCAATTGCTTTGCGGCGCAAAAGAAACAGCTGTGACACATTTCCCGGTGTTTTGAGGGAGAGGTCCAGACCCCCTGCAGTTTCTGTGTCCTTCCCTTGACTGTCTGTGACCTGACAAACACACACACACACACACAGTCTGCATTCTGGCCAACAACAATGACAGGAAACCAAGTCAGGTCGGCCCCTAAGAGTTTAGTTACAACAACACCACCAGCAAAAAAAAATCCAATATTTTGACAATATTCAATATACTGTACACCTTTGCATTTATTTCGCTCAAATAGTATTTTCTTCAAGCAAGACCAATTCATGGGTTCATTTCCCCCAAAATCCATGAGCATATCAATGCAATGCAAACCGCTCTGAATAAAAACTTTAACCAAATGCATAAACTTAAATGTATCTTCTTGACAATTATGAACTTGCTCTGAAATAGCTATAATTGCAGCTGAAAAAGTCAGAATTTGATTCTAATTTTTAATACAAGTAAAAACCTAGCTCAAAAATATGCTTTTTAAATTAGCACATTCCATTATTTGCATTTTAATGCACAAATATAAACATACAAATGATAGAATTATTTTCTAATATAATATTTCTAGAATATTTTTATTAAAAAAAAGGTATAAATGAAAAATGCCACTCAAACAAATAAACTAATTTACATTAAAAGTGTGAACTGATTCTGAATCAAACACACAAACAATATAATATTTTTTAACACTTCCATGAACATTTTTGAGTGACCATCAAAATAATTAAATCAATTAATTTTAACTTATTTCTTAATCCATATATACACACACAGGTAACGTGTGTATACTGTGTATATGTATTATGTATATATAAATACAAACACATGCATGTATATATTTATGAAAAATGTTATGTTTATATGTTAAATATATTTAGATATAATATAAAATAAAGGAATATAAATCTACACATGATAATATTTTTTAAATATATAATGCATGTGTGTATATTTCTATATTTTGTAAATGCGATTTTTTAGATGTGATTAATCGTTATTAATGCGTTTCCCCTAAAAAGTGCATATATATTCATCATATTTGTCATTGTAAATATAATGCATTACCTCGTCGCAATACAAAACACACATATATTTTGCTGCTGAAGGAGGTGTTTGAATGCAATGTTCTCTCAAGTTATAGATATATGTTAGCGTGACAGCTCTGGGGCTCCGCGAGTGGGAGCGTGTGGGAACGGGCTGTATAATTACATATAACTGTGACGGTGATGCTTTTGTGTGAGTGTGTGTGTGAGATTAAGAGCATCATTGGGAGAGTATGTGGGAGGGATGGATCCCACTCCTGCCTGTACATAAACCTCCTCTCGCTCGTTCTCTCTGTTCTCCTTCTCTGGCTGCTGACACCTCCATAATTAACCTCAGCGTTTGGCGCAGGGTGCGGGGGAGGCATTGGAAGCACGCATCTCTCCCTTATCTGACCCATCCATCTGCTGAAAATAGCCCCACCATCAAGAGTAAAGCTCAGGGCTGAGATGGACTCCGGCAGACCGCACACCTACACCAGTGTGAAGAAACCGTTCGGTCCCAAAAGTACACTTCATAACCTCTCCAGAAGAACAGGTGTAGTTACTGTCATTTACAAATGACAATCCCTAAAGGTGTCTTGAGCTCACTTCTGACTACAATCTGACAATCAGGCTGATGTACTTCACAGATTGTTCTGGACAAGAGGACACTTAGTAAGGAAGTGAAAGTAGATTAACAAACAGTCAGCCATAGCTTGCTTTGTTTAAAGGTTTAACCATAAAAACAGAAAGTGTAGTACTACTTTATATTATTGTTGTTTTTGTTTTTTTAGCATTGTTTTCGTTTTTTCAACCAAAAAATAAATATCACACATTTTCCCGTTTTACTAAATTTAAATTAGTGTAACTTATCAGGCATATTTACAACAAAAATCAATTTATGAGAGATTTAAAGCTTAATTACTTTCACCTCAAATACATTTTTTTGTCTTTTTTTTTTTATTTATTTTTTTACATTTGCCGATATTCTAGGTTCAGCCAAATTTTTTACATTTTTTTTACCAATTAAATATAATATACTTCTTTATATATATTATTTTAGATATTTTAATATGTACAAGTCAAAATAAGCATTGTTTGAATTTTTACATAAATATTGTGTTACACTGAATGACAGTGTAACATTATTTAAACTTTATTATTTTATTTAAATTTAAACTTTTGACATAAAATCTCTTAAAACCTTAAAAATAGCCCCTTTACTTACATGTAATGTGCTTTCTATAGAAATTAAATCATCTTAATGTCTCTAACCCATATACAAAGTATAAAAATATTGTTATTATTAAAGCAGACTATATATATATGTTGCAGGGTGTAAACATATATATATATATATATATATATAATTTATATAAAGCTGTAGGTTTTTTTGGGAGGTGGTGGTTAACACCCTAAAATCCTAAAAATGCGACATGCACGCATTAAAAATGCTGTCTGTTTTTTAAAAAACCTTTTCACAGGTGTTTATAATAAAAATGGTCTGCTGTTAAAAATGCTAATGCTGTTATTTGTGAATAATTAATCAACTCTGGACTGGTGTCCAAAACCACTACTTCTCAAGTGAATATTAACCCTTAAATTAACCGATGATTCACCTCGACCCAACCCCTGACATCTCAAACCACAGGAAATGTACATCAAAATAAACATACATGACCTGAAAAAAAAGCCAAAAAAAATAGACTTTGCAGAATGAATTTATTGTTAAGGAATGGGCAGTTCAATTAGAGTTTAAACTTCAACTTTTAAACTTTTCCAAGAAAGTTTTTAGCATGTAAAGTGTCTCACAGCTAAAGCTCAGAATCACTAATGCTAAACCTAGAGCTAGTGCTAAACCTTGCCAATCATGGTCGATTAATCTATACTCTGTCACATACTGATGTATGACACAGCAAGTTTTGAACTGAAAATCAACCCTTGACAAGTGAATAAACATCTACCATTCATGTCAAATAAAGCCATTCATGACCTGCAGCTCTCTGGGTTTTCTTTGACACAATATGCAGTGGTTATCCTTGACCTGCCGCTCAAATGCTTCCCTCAATCCCCAAGCTTCCCAAAAAGCTGAGTGATGCTGGCAGATGGCTCTGCCGGTAATGGTCAGGTAAATGTTGTGTTGTGTGTTGAAAACAGCAGTCTGAATGCAACGCTAATGTGTGTCAGGACCCTGAATCCTCCATTAGTGTGGTAAAAGCGGGCCGGATCTCCTCCGTTCCGCCTCTCACAGGGCTTCAGGGACGTGAAGGGCCTCCAGGTTTTTCTTTTCCACCTGAGGTCCTGGCTGCCTAATTGAATTAATCATTTGCTAAATGAGGCCCGGGCTGCTGTAACCCTGTGCTATCAGTGTATAAAGGGCTGAACCCATCCACACACACACACACACACACAACCTCCCAGACCACAGCTGGAGAGAGATAGAGGCGAGCTATAATTAGTGAGCGCATTACACAGAGAAAGAGACCAGGAGAGAGACAGAACCAGAGAATTGTGCTGAAAAGATAATGTGTCCACAGAGCGAATGCAAATGAGCCCATGTGTTTACAACCTCATCCAGCCGGAGAAATACAAGATCAACTTCAGATCTCTTCTGCATCTTTTCATTTATTGCTTCCATTAGAGGCAGAACTGCATTAACTGCATACAAACTTGAGAACAATAAAAAGGACTAAATACATTAACTGGAATAGCCTGTTTCTGCCTTTATAGTTGTACTTAGTAAAAGGTAAAACAGGTCTTTGTGAGTGTTTAAAATATAAAAGAAAGTTGCAATTTTAAGAAATAAAGTTACATGTTATGTCACAATTGCAAGAAACAATGTATTTACTAATGTATCTTTTCCCACTTACATAGAAACAGCCTTCTGTTAAATAAATAAATAAATTAGGCATTTCCACATATTTGTTTTTATGTAAACTATTTTAGATATACAATTTTTTTATTGTATTTTTTGATCCTTGATGAACACAAGATACATTTTACTCACAATTAAAATTATTTAATCATTTTGCAATTAAAATTTTTCTAGTATTGTATTGTAAAATGTAATAAATCAAAACTTAGAAACATTTATGATTCATATTTTTGTGGAATATTTTTTTTCAGGTATGTTTGATTAATAATTTTGGCCATACCACTTACTTATTGACTTATATAAACTGGGTTGGCGAGCAGACATTTCCATGCACCTGAATAACAGCAGCAAACCGGGAGGATAAAATCCTCTAATATGCCATTAACATGAATGAATAAAAATGGTTCAGCAGGTAGGATTACACACCAACATTACTGCTCCAGCCATCAGTTAAATTACTCAGCGTCAGGAATCAGATCATGAATAAACTGTCACATCATCGCCTGGAAAAGCCAGTACAGCCTGTATATATGCAGTACGGAGACACCATGTCCTCTCTACTCCATTTAATGTTTACATTCATTACACTGAGGTCTGGAGTTTCCCCTAAAATTAACACAAATGTGCAAAATAGTTTGGAGATGTCTGGTCTTAGATTAAATATAAATATTGATTTCTCTGCTATTTTTGTGCAATGAAACAAAAAATGACCAAACAAAAATAGACCTGTGTCCACTTGCAATTTTTAACATCTACAGTATGTTTGGGAGCACGTTTAGGATAGACAACATGAAATTAAAATTTCTTAATAAAAAATCCCTTAAGATACTGCACACAATTGGTTTTATTCATAGCAATAGAATGCTACTTTGTTTGCACATCTAAATGCATTTCATAGCATTTCATGCATCAATATAAATAACATTTTTGGCATCTAAATGCAGTAAAAAATTATCAATATGAAATAACTAGGGTCAGGTGTAGAGATATGGTCAAGACTATATTTTTGCATTTAAATTTTGTTCTACAACAAAATATGTTGACCTAGGGACACAAAGCACTTGGCAAAATCAGGACATGTGTCTATATATCCAGCAGTCAACATTTGAGTGGATCAAAAAAGTTGTCCTAAGACAAGAACACATTGATGAACTTTGTTGAAAGATTTTGATCCACTTCAAATGTTGACTACTGTATATATTTATATTATATATATATAAACATTATTTGTATGACATTTCAACATTGTTTGTTGCATCTAAATGACAAAAATGCATTAAAACTTCTAAAAGACACAATTTAATTAACACAATGGGTAAGTGATGGGCAAACCAAAGACTGTCCATATGGCAAAATCACGCCTACGACATTAAAAACCACATTTCATTCTCTTGTTTGATGCTCCACCAAAACACATTGTCGGCAGCTGCCGTAGCATGTTTCATAAAAGACCAGCGAGCCTGTTTGAGCCATTAGTGTCAGAGAGAATTAGAGCGGGCGAACGGCACACACGGTGAGACAGTGTGAACTCCCTGCTGAAGTGGAGGAGATGAAGTCTCTCACACCTCCAGTGTAGTGACTGTCTGCAGGTGCTCCTCAGCCAGAATTACAGGTACACGCAGAGCAATGACTTGCATGAAAACAAATGGAAGTCCTGTGATGCAATGTCCTATAAACATGTACTTGTAAACGGCATTCAAGCCATTTGCCTCTTAAATCATTGGAAATGCAGTTTGGGCCTACTACAAAACAAAAGCCTGGCACTAAATTTCAGCTTCGAACCCTGATGAGGTGCAGCTCGGATCAGCCGAGGAAAGAACAGCCGAGGAGAAGCCTCTTACACTCATATACCTAATAAGGAAAAAGCTTTAAAAGTCCAATCCTTTAATGCGTCTCTTCTGACTGCAAAACAAACCCCCGCCAGAGCGGAAAAAAGCAAAAAAGACTGGCTTTATCGGTGTTAAGCCGTCTGCTTTACGCACAGCCATCTTCAGGAGAGATTATGACCATTTATGTAAAATCCTTATTCATGTCAGCCATCAGGGTCTACTGAGAGCTCCCGGGTTTTGCAGGAATGAGACAAGAAGGCAAGCCCTGTTTTGTACACATACCTCTGCGTGATCACACTTGTCAGCTGGACTCTGGCCAGTGAGCTGCAACTTACAAAAGGGCAACCGTGGGTCCCAAAAAGGCACATTTAGTCACCGACAGAAGTAGTACACGAACACCTCGCTCTTGATTTCAGCCCACGTACAGTAGTTTCTCATGCACATCAACGTTTACAGTAGGTGTGGCGGCCATTTTGCATGCTGAATCAATGCCAGCCAGGAATGAGAAATATAAAAAATAACAGAGCGTGCTAAACTGACTGTGAAGGGTATGTCCTAATTGGGCGCAGAGTATATGGTCTTCCGCCAAACACGCGAAGCACAGTGCCAAACAGGAGGAGGACTGGCACAACTTGACAGATGACTAAATGCACCAGGGCCCTTATTAAAGTTTCACCGATAAAACACAACACTTGTAAGCGATCAAATATTAAACCCATTCCCATCTATTCTGCAGCCCCACCGGCGGCACAACACATCACTTCCTGGTAATGTGCTTCTTTGTCGTGTATGTTCTGGATTCAAAATGCATGCACAAATTGACCCTGTAGTCTAATTATCCATAAATGCATGAACATTTTTTTTAATGCTTCATCAAATTGATATTTGTTGCTGCTTCTAAAACAAACTTCCTGTTCTGATGACATCACAAATCCCTTGCACCTCACAGCCCCGCCCCCTTAATCCATCTACCATATAATCCATTCAAATCCAATTAAGAACACATTATTTTCCTTAATTATATACTTTTTCATTACATGTAAATGATTACTCGAAACACTTGATTGTGATTGGTCGATCCATTTAGCATTGTTAATGAAGTCGTTGCACAAGCACGGCAAACACGACTTTGCAGGCCGACTCTATGATACTGAGCAGACCGCGATAAATATGCATGTTTAACTTTTCAGCAGCCTGGCGGAGTGAAAATGTGTCAAGCATGTATAAATCTACAATCGAGGCTGTGATCGGGACACTTAAAAATGCATGAGTTCTTTTTTATGTTCCACTGTCTGCTGCTGAGCGTCCTGAATAAGAGAGAGAGAGAGCAGGACACAAGAGCCTCTTTATAAGCCGAACATGATTCACTAGATAACAAAAAACTGATATAAGTGCTATATTTCAGGAGAGTATGAAGAAGAACATGGTGGCTCTGTTCCAAAACCTAGTGAGTTGCCTACCTAGGCAGCATTTTGAGATATCAGATCCGCTTCTGACAAGAAGACTGTTCCGAAAGGTAGCAGCATGATTACTATGCTGATTGTGCTGCGTTATAAGATCACTTTTTGGCACGGAACTGTGATGATGGATGAAGTGAGATAAATAATGATGAAAATATCATTATATAATTTTTTTCAAGATTTATGGTTGCTAAAGTAAAAATTCTAAATGGAGCCATTAGTTGAGCAAAATCAGACAATGTTTTACTACTATGATATAGTTTTATAAATAGTTTAAAAGGCAAATAGATCTTGTCACTTCCCACCAGACACCGGACGTCCATATAACGTCAGACAGGTGTTGCATTTTGGTTGAAATTGACAGTCGTCAGTATTTGACGTTGCATTAGATGTTGAATTTGCGTTAAATTTTAATAACCTGACATCGAAACCAAACTTTAACCAGATATTAGTCTCACTTAGCCAGACCTTCAGACTGACGGCTGAAGGTCTGGAATTCAATTCTTTGGTCAAGGCCCGCCCATAAGGCCGTATGACCAGCATGTCAAACAACCAATCACAGTTCGTTTTGTTCAGCATCATGTTTCGGGGCGTGGAAATATCCCCACAACAACAGAACGGCGTGCAACAGTAAGTCAGATAGAAAATCCCAATGAGATGCTCGCGGTAAACATCTGTTTGAAGCATATATCTCCACTTTTTAACACCCACAAGCAATTCTGGAGAACCGAACACAATACTGAATCGACCAGCTGTGATGCCAGCATCTGTTGTTTAATATTTGCCAGCAAACACGGCTGATATCCCTTTCTCAGTTAAATACTTCACTTGATCTTCCATAATAGATAGAAGGGGACGCACAACTAGTAAAATTGGATCTGCTGGGAATCCTTCTAGATGCTGACAAAGGGTCGGCCAGATTTGGAAATGAATACTGTTCCCGTCGGCAAACAGGCTAAACTATCTCCACTAAGTGCCTCAAACTAAACTCCTGGACATCTCTTAAAGAGTCTGTGCCATAAACCTTGCATACTTTTGAGAATCCAACGTTTAGCTGATCTTAATAAGTGCTCATTGTCACTCATGTAAACACGACAGCGCAATCACACGTCTGCACTTTGTTTCCCGGCGGACCGAAAATAAACGCAACACTCGCATCCCCCGGAAATCCGATAAAATTCAACCAATCATTTGATGACTTCGACATTCCTGAAGGGTTTCCAGTTAAGTGTACTATATACATCAGACGTTTAGCCAGCGTTCCGTGAGCGTGACGTCTGAGGCTGAGACTAACCAGATTTCAACATCTTATGACATTAAGTGCCTGCTGGGTTACATTTAGGCGGAACAACAGCGCATCTCACATCAACACGTCGATTCATTGCTGAATGATTCAGTGTTTTGAACGAATCGGTTTAGTTAACATTTTTCATAAATGTATACATGTTATAACACATACATATGCATATTCATATACATATACTGTATATATACATATAGAAATATAAACAATTGCATGTATACATTTATGACAAATGTTATGTTTATATATTACATGTATTTATGGATAATTTAAAATAAAAAATATAAATGCATATACATGTAAATATTTTTTAAATATATATACCGTATGAGTGTATTTATATAAACATAATAAATATACACAGTACACACACACACATATTACGTAAAAAATTTTATATTTTGGATACAATTAATTATACACACACACGTCACCAACCCTACATCTAAACCTGTACCTTACAGAAAACGTTCTGCATTTATAGCTTTTCAGCAAACTTGAGCCTAAAAATGTACACAAGGACAAGGTTTTGGATATATTTGGATGCCCCCATAATGTATGATTTACCAGGAGGACCACACACAAATATACTGTACATACAACAGTTTACCCGATATTTGTGCATGTATATATTTTGTAATACTTGAGTATCATGGGTATCCTGTGCATTTCATTTGAGGAATGCTAGTTACACAGAGCACTTTGAATCAATCACTTTTATGGCATCATTACAGTTTAGATGCAGCCTATATAGAGAGTAAACCCCTAGGCAGCTCCCTAGATTTTGGAACTGTGCCTGTTTTTGTCTTTGGCAAACTCAAAGCTTCCATTTTTAGATGCTTTGCTTAAAAAAGCCCAACTTTTATCTAAGATGCTTTACATCTTAGCCCATGCTGGCTGGTGTTTGTTTGTTTCATGAGACTTCTTATCTGAATTAGAGATGGATATAGATCCTTTGGAACAGAGGACACCTTTGATCATTCCTTCAAAGAATGGTCTTAAATGTGAGCGGAGGATTGATCTGCTCGAAGGAGGATTGACCTTAAGACTCTGACAGAGCAGTAAGGATGGTAGTGACCCTCCTCCGCAGACAGGTGGAAAACGGAGGAGGGGAGGTCAAATTAGGGGTCTCTGAGAAGATATTTACAGGCAAGTTTTCTCAAGTGAGTGAATGAAACCAGTGTAGTCGGTATGACTCAGTCCTTACATTTATCAGGAAAGGACCATAGCATCAATGCAAACAAAAAAGCAAGCTTTCAACATGTCTCAGCCCATTTTAAGGTTGATGAAACTCATCAATAGCTTCAGATTATATGGGTGCACCAGAGATTACTGTGAAATTTGAAAACAACTCTGTAGTGCAGAAATGACCTTTAATATGTCAAAGCATGCCGTTTATGACCCTGACACGTGGGAATATCTCTGTCTACCGCAGATGAAGTCTAATTCATTATTATACAGTCTGTTCGTGTCATATTAATTGGTCATATGTCAATTAAACAATTCAATACTGATTGCCCAAGGGTTTTATGTGCAAGAGGAAAACACAGTTGCTGAATCCTGCTTGCAAATCAATAGCAGGCCAAAGGACAACATAAAGATACAATGTTTTCACATAATGCGATACGCTTACAGGCACTGGCCCTAAAGCCATTGCTGTTCTCGTGACCATGAACGAAATCTCCCTTCACAGGACATCCTGGCACGATGCGTGTTATAATATTCTGTTGTGTAGGTGGGTGTGTGTCGCCTTGCACAACAAATGGGGTTCGCATTGTTCAGTAACGCACACACAAACAAACCATCTGACATGTTCCAGCGCTCCATATGGTGGAGAAATAAACGCAGCGTGCAACACGAACGCTTTTTGTACCTGTACGAGATCTGCTTCCTGAACGCCAGACCTTTGAGTTTGTCCTCCAGCGAGTCCTCCATGTCTACGACGCGGCTCAGACTTTCGCTGCCGCCAATCGCCGCTTCTCTCCCGCAGCCGCGTGTCTGCTCGTTCGCTGGCTCTCCACCGGCGGCTCCTCTGCCGCTGCGCTCCGCTCGAGACGCGCGAATGTTGGCCAGGGGGTCCATCATGCTCCGGTCGGCACTGAGTGGACCCCCTTCTCTCCTCCGGCACTTAAAAGTCCTTCCAAGCGCGTTATCCGACGTCCCTCATGGGATGAATAATATCTATCTATCTATCTATCTATCTATCTATCTATCTATCTATCTATCTATCTATCGTTTGATTCACGATTCTCTCACGTTAAGCGCACGCACGATCCGCGGAACTACAACAACAGCTGCATCCCTCCGCGAGGACATTCTGGGATTTGCCTCCTCATCCTATCCTCCTTCAGCATCGGGAATGAAAGTAGGGCAGAGGGGTCTCTGACTGGACACGCTAAATGCGTGGTGATCTCTGACGTGTCCGCCGTGAGCGTGACAGAAGCGTCTCCGCTGAGAGCGCGCAAGCGAGACGCGGCTCGGCGCAGAAGTACCGTGTTTACGCGAGCGTTTAAACCGGACCTGATTGTGATTACAAACCCTTTGTTCGGCCAGGAACCTCTAGAGGCACAACGGGAAAATAAATAAATACACAAAATTTTTTTTTGAAATAATAAAACATTCTTTAGAATAGATTTATGGCGTTTGTATATTTCCGTTAAAAATGAACGTATTATAACAGACTGTACTGGGTTATTAATATTAACGTGTTGGCCACGCCCCCTAACTTTTGTTACGACAAAAGAGCTAATATTATATTATTATTAATTATTATTATTATTTAGCCACACCCCCAGTATTTGATTTGTCAGGAAAACCATGGATGTCAATTTTAATATAATATGATCACATTAAATCACATCTTAGTTCAGTGCCTTTCTATATGGCTGAGTGGTCTTTATGGTGTTTACTGCAT
>JAUCNO010006422.1:0-27318 GCA_032353835.1 Enteromius viviparus | reverse complement strand
ATGAAGCTTGTTTGAAAAAGCAAAAACAGTTGCCAAAATCGCTAATAAAATCGCAATCGCAATATTAGTTCAAAAAACCGCAATATGATTATTTCGTCCATATTGCACAGCCCTAATATCCACCTTTTCCGGTTCGTTGGACGCTATACGGAATTAACAAGGATAATCACAAATGCAGTAAACGGTAGAAATGTTTGCACTTCAAACTAGAGTGTTCGTAATTAACTGGTGTGTTTTTAATATATTACGTTTTCAATATCGACAAGCAAAACGAGCTAAAATACTGGATGTGGATGAGCCCGTAGAATAATAATTGAACACCTCTAGAGCCATGGAATGTACAAATGGTTGCGTCCATTTTTTATTTATTATTATTATTATTTTTATTTTTTTTATGTCAAGAAAGGGCGGATGGTGGGCTTCAATGGATGGTCTTAGTCATTTCCTGAAAAGCTTTTTTACCATGAAGGGTCATGCTGCGTCCGAAACCGCATACTGCTTAAGTAGGTTCTACATTTAAAATTGAACGTACTACCCAACCGTTTGAAGTATGTTCTATATAGTATAAATGTGGGTTGTATGAATGGAATTCGGACGTACTTCCACCATATTGATGTTGTCATGCGTCGTCACAACAGCGCGACAATTTAAACTTTCAATAAGTCATCCGTTTATTTAGATCGTGTTAAAAAAACTGTAATTTAATCACAATAATAAAAAAAAAATATTCCTGAGGTACTTGCACTTTTCCGCTAATTTTCGAATATGACGCCTCCCCATGGGATAGGAAAGTGTCCATGGTATACCTACTATAGAATTCGGGTGGAAGCAGTAGGTCATCCGGGTATGTCTTGTCGACTGAATTTCTATTGCTGTAAATTCGGATATACTACTCGCCTCGTATACTGTTTTTCACGTACTATATAGTAGGCAAGTAAGCGATTTCGGACGCAGCATCAGTTTGCTCTGCGACGCGCATCTTCACATGGCTAGTTCTTGCTACTTTGGCTAAACTTCTCGTTTTCTCTAACATTAACACACCAGACACGTATTTACTTAGTTTTTACCCGTTTTTTTAAAGGATTTCATTTTTGCTGCGTGTTCACTTTGTAAACTTTACAGACAAATATCTTGGAGCTAATTCATTTCAAACATTTGTGGTTAAAAAAAAAAAAGACTTTCAAATTGTTGGCCACCATTGAAGTCCACTTTTCGGAGAAAAATCCTAATATGTTTTTCTCAAAAAGACCTCTTGATGACATGACATGAGGGTGAGTAAATTATCGAATAATACTTTTATTCTGTTAGTGAACTTATCCTTTAACGTTTAATGTCTTCTTTGGGCGTCATAGATGGAAGACGGCCACACGATCTTCGACTATAACGTTGGGTTAAACGACATCGTGCAGCTTCTGGTGCGTCAGGCCCTGCCGTCCACGATGCCGCCAAAGGACAAAGAGGCGGAGCTCTCCGACTCTGACTCCGGCTGCGGATCGGCTCAGAGCGAGTCCGATAAGAGCTCGACGCACGGAGAGAGCGACGGCCAGAGCGCCGGCACCTCGGGTCAGACAGACACGCCAGATCTCATCGACCCTGGCTTTGGCTTTTACAAAGTAAGATTAAACCTTATTACAAGCTCGCGTCATTTGTCGCGACATATTGAACCACTATTCGTCTCGCTAGCCTCAAGTTTGCCTCTTGTGTATTCCAAATGATTAGTTCTATAAACGTTGATTGATTTTTATTATGCTACGCTTTTAAAAATTGTCAAGTCTGCATTAATTGGTTAATCATTTGAATAATTGCTTTGTATGAAGTTATCGAATTCAGCAAATAGAGCAAATTTGTGCTGAATATTTTATATTGATTCCACTATTAATTTTTTTTTATGTGATATACGAACTAAAAAATAAAAAAGTTGAGCTTAGTGTAGTTTTTTTTTTTTTTTTTTTTTTTAAATATAAAAATAATTGTACATCTATAAATGTTAACAATGTTGGACAAGTAAAAAAAATGTTATATTGTAGTACAATAAATTGTGAAATGAACATAATTTTATTACTGATATTGATGTAGATATTTCGAATTTTAATATGTAAGTTATGATAGTTTTTTTTTCTATTTACGAATACAATACATTTAGCATACTTTTAAAAAAGTCAATAAAATGTTTTTTTTTTTTTATACATGTATTAAAATATATTTTATTTATTTTTTTAAGCTCAAAAATGTTAAAATTGTCAAATGTGTAAATATTGAAGTAAATATAATTTTTAAACCCTTTTTTTAGATTAATGAGTTTGTGGATGCTCGAGACTTGAACATGGGTGCCTGGTTTGAAGCGCAGATTATCAACGTAACAAAAACCGCAAAGTCTTCGAGTGAAGACGGAGGATCTGATGGGGAGGAGGAGGTCATTTATCATGTTAAATATGAAGAGTGAGTAAAGAGATAGTGTACATATCAAACTGAGCCTGATTGAGGTGTCTTCTCCAGTGCAAAATCATATTTGACCTCCGTTGTTAATGTGAGTTTGCTGTCTGAATTGAATGACAAATATTTTGTCTAGAATTAAATAAGAAGAAACGAATATACATTGTAACCGCTGTAGTCTAATTCAGTTTACTGAACAAATGATTCATGTGAGTCAATTCCTTTAATTAATTGTTCAAATATGAGTTACTGGTTTGAAACCATGTCATTTACACCACAACCACTGTTTATGACTGCACTGAGCAAAACTGTAACGCGAATAACACATAGATTAGTTTTTTTCCCTCCAAATCCAAACCGATTTCAGCATGAACACCTGGGTTCATCTTGAGTGCCTCGAACACCTGTTAGCACCCCCAAGTTTCAGTCTTTCCTTACGTCTGTGTCTTAAGCGGTTCATCAAAGGCGATCTGTTTGAGCGCCCCGTGCTGCTGAATGCTAATGCCCTGCGCGTGCTCTGTGCAGTTACCCCGAGAACGGCGTGGTGCAGCTGCGCGGGAAAGACGTCCGTCCGCGGGCGCGCACCGTCTACCAGTGGCACCAGCTGGAGCAGGGCATGATCGTGATGGTCAACTACAACCCGGACGAGCCCAAGGAGCGCGGCTACTGGTACGACGCCGAGATCCAGAGGAAGAGGGAGACACGCACCGTGCGCGAGGTTTACGGAAAGATCCTGCTCGGGTAGGGCAATCTTTTAGTTTTTAAAGGGATAGTTTACGTAAAATGATAATTCTGTCATTACTTACTCACCCTCATGTTGTTCCAAACACATAAGACCCTCGTTCATCTTCAATGATCCCAGATCCAGAAACTGCAGTAAAAACAACGGCCCATGTGACTTCATTTGATCAACTTGAGTTTCGCGACGCTAAGAGAATCCTTTTATTTTTTTTTATTTTTTTTTTGCGCAAAAAAAAAACATAATTTACTCAACCACTTCTCTCCCCTGATTTACATCTTCCGCACGTCTTAATTTGAAAGATGAATGAAGGTCTTATGGGTTTGGAACGATGCGAGGGTGAGTAATTAATGACAACATTTTAGTTTTAGGGTGAACTAACCCTTTAAAAATATATTTAAAACAGTTTTTTTTTTACTTCATTGAATTTGTGTAAGTTCGTAAAACAATACTAATGTCAAACTACTATTTATGCAATGTTTTGCATTTAGTTCGTAAAACGAATTTAGCGTTCGTTGCTCATGAAACCATTCTGTCGTATTTAGTGACCAAAGCCTATTAAAATTGTCATAAACGTCTTGAATTCCGTTTTCTTCCATTTAAATGATTTATCTATAAACGTAAGTATTCTTTACAATGCAACTAAATTGATTTAATTAAGTTTGGTAGTTTATTATATAAGTATTACTTAATATATGTTGTAATAATAATTGTAATTAAATATGGTAAATAATTATGCAAGAACGAATATGTGAAATGTTTGTAAATTGTGTTAGTTTACACCTTCAGCAGGACAAATAAGTTCTTATTCCTTGGAAAACCAGTGTCGCGCAAATTCGATATTTAAAATTGCGTTGGTTGTTACGCTCACAGTATTCATCCTCACTTTCTGCAGAGACGCTGGCGATTCTCTCAACGACTGCCGCATCATGTTTGTAACCGAAATCTACAAGATCGAGGAGCCGGGGAGTTCGGAGGGTCCAGGAGGCTCTTCCGACAGCCCTCTCAAGAGTGAGTCTGACTTTACCACACATCTTGCGGTTTTCGTTCTCGCTACGTGAAGCGCTAACTATAAGGTTCCTCCTGTCTGTCGAATCAGGGTCGAACGGACCCGAGTGCAAGGTCTGCAAAGACGACCCCAAGAAGAACTGCCGCATGTGCAACTGTCACGTTTGCGGCGTGAAGCAGGATCCCGACAAACAGCTGCTGTGCGACGAATGCGATATGGCCTTTCACACCTACTGCCTGAACCCGCCGCTTACCACCATCCCCGAAGACGAGGACTGGTAAACCTCTTTATCTAATACTTCCATCCAAAGCAACGATAAATCCACTCTTCAGGGATTTGAACTAGCGACATATAATACATATAATAACATTATAATTCTATTCCAAGTACAGCACGCATTAAATTGTCTGCGTGATATGAGTGTAAAGCTAATAAATTGTTAAATATCTGTTAAAAATAGCCTTATAACTACATCTGGTATGGAATGGTCTGATACATACATGTTCAGGAAAATGCTTGAAAATTTCTCCGCAGTCAAGGTGATTGTGATTCAGTAGAACACCAGAGATTATTTACTGTAAAAACAGCAACTTTCATCATGTCACCATGATACAAACACAAAATATTAGACATAATGTAGTAGTTATACAGGTTTTTTGTTTTAGTTTTTTTTTTTTTTATTCGCTTGCATTGCTTTTCCATTCATTCACTTTTTTTTTTGTGTCTGACTATTGCGCTTTTGTTTCCCGACGCAAACGGCAGTCTAAAAACAAGATTTCCAAAAATAAAATCGGAAAAAATCACTCGCCTGTCGTTAGCTTTAGCCATATTTTCATGTTCACAATGTTTCTCTCCAAGTTTATTTATCTGTGAAGAAACACTTCATAGCTTTAAAGATATTTAAAACGACAATATTGCTGAATCTGTACTATTACTAGCGATATGTAAAACAATTTTGTTACTAGGACTGGTAAACAAGTTATTCACCGCTAATTACTCATTCGTTTTCCTGCTAAATAACGTCAAACTTGAGGGATTTTTGTTCCCAATGTTTCTTTTGAATTTACAAACCTAAATATTTCAACACTATAATAATGAAAGTTCAAAGCGGACTACAGTGAATGTAAATCTTTGTTTACGATATTTAAATATAAATGTTACGCTAGGCTCTAAAATCAATCATAAAATTGTATAGTGCTTGTAAAACCACTTATTCTCGCAAAAAAGACTAATAAGGCTGTTCATTACTTATACATTCCTCCAAAGCAACAACAAATAAAGTCGAATATGAAACCAAAAACTTTTTGGCGACATCAAAACGTGTTGCTCTAGATCTTTGTGCTCAAGACGTTTCTCTTTATTTACGAACATAAAAATTTCAATTGTGTAATGCAGAGAGTTGGTCACGGTTAACTTTGCGTACAATTTTATTCATACAATATTTACATAGAGATATTTAAAACCACTACTTAGTTTATTGTAACGGTCTCTAATATCGCTTGTAAATTGTAGAACTTGTTTAAATCGCTGGTCAGCTGTTCGTAAAACCAATTTTTGCGACAAAGATTGCTACATGTGGTGTTGTCACTAGTAAAGCAACAATAAATAGATTCTGGAGGGATTTGAGCCAACATCCTTCTGGCATCAGATAAACTTGTTAGCTTTAGCGGTTTTTGTTCTCATAAAATTCGGCACTTAAATTTGATTTACGAACCTAAATACTTGTATCTTATAAGAGAAAAACACTTGTTTCGGTGTCATACATTTGTTCATGCAATATTTTAATGGTGACGACTCAAAACAATCGCATGTCTTTGTTATCGTAAGCTGTTACAGTAAATGGTGCAAACTGTTCGTAAAACCATACAAGGACTAGTAAACGAACTGCCAATTATTTATCCAATACGTTCGTCCAAGACCACAACATTTGGGAAGAACTAATATGTAAAATGTTTATGAAACTACATTGAGTTTTCACCTTCAAATTTACTTGTGCGTAAATTTGTATTAAACGATTGTCGTTTTCTATTCGCAGGTATTGTCCTGAATGCCGTAACGACGCCAGCGAGGTGGTTCTGGCCGGAGAGAAGCTGAAGGAAAGTAAGAAAAAGGCCAAGATGGCATCGGCGAGCTCATCCAGTCAGAGGGACTGGGGCAAGGTGCGTTTCAAAAAACGGGCGAAATCGCAAACGCAGGTGTGGGATTGATTCAGGAGAAGTGTTTATGAGCCTGGTGTCTCGTTTGGCAGGGTATGGCGTGTGTCGGCCGAACTAAACAGTGCACCATCGTTCCCTCCAACCATCACGGCCCTGTTCCTGGAGTCCCGGTGGGAACAATGTGGAAGTTCAGAGTGCAGGTGGGAATATACCATCTACTCAAGTTTATTATTGTTAATTTTTTTTTAGTTGGCCTCATAATGGTCACATAACAAGTCCAGTAATCATGGAAAAATTGAAATGTATTGGTCAAACTGCTTGAGCGTGGTGTCTATGAATGTGATGTGTTTGTGACCCTCAGGTGAGTGAGTCGGGCATTCACAGGCCTCACGTCGCTGGGATTCACGGCAGAAGTAACGACGGCGCTTACTCTCTGGTTCTCGCCGGAGGCTACGAAGATGACGTGGTACGTTTGTTATTCTCTCCCAACACCTTCCTCCTACAGCTCCTCCTTTTCCTCCATTCACCTGTGACCTGTCTTTGTTCAGGACGACGGTAACGAGTTCACCTACACGGGCTCCGGGGGTCGCGACCTCTCAGGGAACAAGAGGACGGCCGAGCAGTCCTGCGATCAGAAGCTCACCAACATGAACCGGTCCGAGGCGGTGTTTAATAAATTTGGGCCGTGAGTAGATGTCGCAGGAGTTGTCTTGTTCATGTCTGCCGTGTTTGTTTCGCAGGGCTCTGGCTCTGAACTGTAACGCGGCGGTGAACGAGAAGGAAGGCGCCGAGGCTAAAGACTGGAAGGCTGGGAAGCCTGTGAGAGTCGTGCGCAGCTCAAAGGGACGCAAACACAGCAAGTACTGCCCCGAAGACGGCAACCGCTACGATGGTATTTACAAGGTGAGACGTGTGTCTGTTTTTAGCATGTTTTTATTTACATTTGTTTTGATACGTTGCTTCTTGTTTAATCATACATTTTCTCTGTGAATACATGGGATGGACTTTGAAATTAACACATACTGTTTTTTTTTTTTTTTTTTTTTTCAAATGTAAGACCATAATTAAAAAAAAATTAACACTCGTTTGAATTTTTTTAAAACAAATTGTATTTGTATTTTATATACTTTTATTATGCATTTAAAATTAAATATATAATTGGTATTATAAATGTGTCGCTTCACTAAAAAATAATAAAGTATAGTCAAATAAAAAAAAAAACTTTAAATGGTATAATTAAAAATGTTTATTACATATTAATACAATACAATAAATTGTAATAAAATCAAGTAATAAAAATAAGTGGGCTTGAAAATCAATTTTTTTTTATATGTATAATTACATAATATAATATATTTTAATATTTATTTCATGAAAAATATTTTGACATGATTAAACTTTTATGCTTCAATAAAGTTATTAATATTATGTGCTGTTTAGAATAATTTAGTCAAGCTTCATTTCAATTTACTTCAAATTTGGGTTTTTAAGTATTTGTCTTTTATTTTTTTATTATACTTATGCAAACTTTTAAAATGAATTATAATTAACTTTTTATATTTTTCTTTCCCAGGCCCATTTTATTTACATCAATATTTATAATTTATTTTATTATTTCCATTACTTTCTTCCCAGGATTTATTTTTAAGTTAACACTGTATTGAAAACCTTTTTATTTATTTATTTTTTTGGTAAATTATGCTTATTTAATGTGATTTGTATGTGTTAAGTAATAAATTGGCGTGTTCATTAGGTGGTAAAGTATTGGCCAGAGAAGGGCAAGTCTGGTTTTCTGGTCTGGAGATACCTGCTGAAGCGTAACGATGACGAGCCTGCGCCCTGGACCCGCGACGGGAAAGAGCGCATCAAGAAGCTGGGCCTCACCATGCAGGTAACATCAGACACATTTAACTTCAGCTTCACCCGTCTCCTTTGAGAACCGCTCACGAGTCCTCCTTCTCCACTGCTTCAGTATCCTGAAGGTTATCTGGAAGCTGTAGCTGCGAAAGAAAAGGAGAAAGAGAACAAAAACGAAGAGGACGTTGAAGAAACGCCCACCAAAGGCAAGAGGAAGAGGAAGTCCCAGACCGGTGAGTTAAAATATCCTGATTTAATAAAAACCCAGCCTAAAAAAATCAGTTGGGTTTCATCTGTAACGTCTTCTCAATCGCAGTGGAAGAGAAGAGCTCTCCGGCCAAAAACACACCTAAGAAGATGAAAGTGGAGGCGTACAAACTGAGCAAAGAGCAGAAGGCCTTGATCAAAGACGACGAGCTCAACAAGAAGCTGTGGGACGAAGCCATGCAGTCTCTGAACCTCGGACCTGTACGTTACGCTCGTTTGTCTTGTGATCCAGGCGCTCTGCTAAATGTCGGTTTAACGTGTTCGTCTCTCAATTGTAGCGCTTCATCAACAAAGTGGAGGAAGTTTTCCTGTGCATCTGCTGCCAAGAAGTCGTGTTTCAGCCCATCACTACAGAATGCCAACACAACGTCTGCAGGGTAAGACACTTAACGTTATACAGCAACGCACTTTAAAAACAATGCTACATTAAGTTACATTAAGTATTATATACGAACATATGCTAGTCAACATTTGAAGTGGATCAAAACCTTTCAAAGTTGTCTTGAAAGACAAATGAGTCCTAGTGTTAGGACAACTTTCTAAACTTAATTTCCACCCCATTTTAAATATTGACCTACTGTTTTATAAATATTATAAAATTTACTTTTTAGTCATTTCAAATTTTTCCAATTTATTTATTTTTTTTTAGCAGTTTTTGGATTTACTTTACATAAATATAATTTTACTAAAACATAAATCAGTTAAATCGTTACTTTTTTTAATGTAGTAACGAGTTACGGTTTAATTATGCTTATTTAGATGTTAGGTCTTTAGTAGTTGGAATTAGTTTATTTATTAATTCCTCCTGCTGATGTACAGCGTTTCGTTTAATAGAAATATTTCCATAAAATTGTGAAAATTGCCTTGAACTACTTTATTATTATTATTATTATTATTATTATTATTATTATTATTAAATGAATATTACATATGATTTTAGGGCTTATAGCAAAACTTAAGTAGCCTGGGCCCATCCATACTTCCTGTGATGCTACATTCAGTTTCACAAGCAAAGTTAGTCTGGCAAAGCTGCCGTTTTAGAGCATTTCCGTTCCCCAAAAAAGTGTGAACCAATGAGAAACTGATTGGTTGTAGATTCGTCCAGTAGTATACAGAGGCATCTGATGGATGCAGGTTAAGCCCGCCTCCCAGAAGCCGGGTAGTAAGGTAGCTTGGCCACACTAAGCTGGCTAACACTTAAGGGTTTCATTTGGTCACTACGTTTGCAGAAGTCCTTTTACTAACAGGATGAACACTGTTTTCTTTTCTTCGCAGGAATGCCTCCAGCGATCTTTCAAAGCCGAGGTCTACACCTGTCCGGCCTGCCGACACGACCTGGGCAAAAACTACCAAATGACGGTGAACAAACCTCTCCAAGCCATCCTTACTCAGCTCTTTCCTGGATACAGCAGTGGCCGGTGTTGACGCTGACGCTGTCGACACGGCGCGACAGAATTTCACGAATGAAATATTGATTTAATTTTTTTTTTGTTTATTTTTTAATATTTAACAAATGCATCAGGTTGTAGGATTGATGGAAACACCTTCCGCCTTGATTGAACACCGCTACTTGATTTGGCCCTGTTTTGTGATCTGCCTCTCTTGCGTCACTTGACTTCTGTACGCTGTAGTTATTTCTTCCGAATTGCGATCTTCGTATGTACGAGTAAAGTGATTCTAGTCGTGTTTTAGCTCTAGCCACTTCAAGTGATGCATCATTGTCTCCTTGTACCCTACAATAGCTATGCGCAATTACATTCGTTTATCACTTTTTGCAGCAGTTTGTCTCTACGATTTTTTTGTACGAAAACGCTGGCTCTAGAATACCGTTCCCAAGATCTCGTTGCTTCATAAGTGCGTTTGACATTTTTACTGTACCATCGTTAGCGCTAATGCCGTCAGTGTTTTTTTTTTTTTTTTCCCATTTGATGGTAATAAGCTTTCATACAAATGTTTTAATGGAGTTTAGGGTGCTGTAACAGTAGCGTTTTTACCATTGTTAACGTTAGCTAAGAACTATCTATGCACGTGTTTTTCACAAGTACTAGTTTGACATTACAATGATTTGTCTAAATAAATCCTGGCTCCATAGTCCGTTTAAATTTATCCCGTTGCGTTATCAGTTCGTTTGATGTTTGTAACACTAATTAAATGTAAATGAATTAGCTATGCCCTAATGTTTTGTTTTTTTTCCCAATAACTTTTGTCGTTTATGACGGTAACAATGCGAATGTTAAGACCTGTAGGTGACGTAGCCGTAGCAATTTTACTGTACCGTCGTTAGTGTTACCTGAATTGAAATTAATTAGGTATGCACTTATGATGTTGGCTAATAGTTTCTTGCAAACAGTAATGCATCGCAATGATTAGTGTGGAAAAAGTCCTATTTTTACTGTACCATCTATAGTGTTGAATAAACTTAAAGAAAACGGCTATGTACTGTACACATTGTTTGCGATGCTAATATCCCAACAGGTTTTTCAATCTTTTTTAAGTTTGCCTTTGTACGAATGTTAAGGTCCATGAGTTTATGGTGCTGTAGCAATAAGTTTTTTTTTTTTTTTTTTTTTACTGTACCATCGTTAGCGCTAACTAATTTAGCTATGCACTATGAGGACGTTATCTCAGCTTTTTTTTCGCCAGCGGTTTTTCGTTTATGACGATGACAAGCCTCCGTACAAATGTTAAGATGGGAGTTTAAGGTGCTGTAGCTTTACTAGCGCACAAACGTTTTTTACGTTTTGGCTTTATTAAATCTTTTATCGTTCTACCGTTATTGGAAACTAACTAAATTTAATCTAAACAAATGATCATTTTTAACCTAATAAGAAATTTACGTAAAAAACAAAAACGACAAAAAAAGAAACTCTACATTGCTTGAACTTACCTTGTTTTTTTTACTTATCCATTTTGATAAGCAACAAAATTTTGATACACTCTGAAATTAATAGATATTATCCCTCTTTTGTTTCGTTTATTTGCTTTGCTGTTTAACTGCTGTATGTGCTTTAGAAATGGAGTGTCATTTTTCCACTAACTTCTGCCGTTATGCAAACAGTGGTCATGCGCTTAAAACCGATCCGCGATTATGTCGTTTCCAGATCTGTTTTAAGCGCTCCTGGTGATTTATCGAAGGTTTTCGAGGTAAATCCTTGAGCCGTTTTCCGCACAAACTCATACAGATTCTCATTCAGGAAGTATTTAATTGTATCGTCTTTTTTCGCCTGTTGACGTTCTTTGCTTGTTTTAAGAGTTATAGTATTTGCTAAATAAAATGCCTAAGGCTGCAGATAATTACTTTTGTTTTATTATTTGTTTTCCTTAGTTATACCTCAGCTATTTCTAATATTTGAATACATTGGAACTGTATATTCAGAAATTTTAAATTGTATATTTTTTAGCACTTGTATTTAGCAATTTTATGTAGTGGTGCATAGCTATTTTCTTGCACTGGGATAAGTGCTATATTTTTCAATAAACTTTATTAAACTTTTATATAAAATAAAACCTGTGTGTGCGCTATTTTTAAAATGATGTTTGTATCATTTCTTGCTTTAAAAAATAAAACCAAGCAAAACATTTGCTGTTTGCATGTGCACGGTTTTTGACTCATTAAGTCCTGTTCGCACTTGCAGCGACTTCTGTCGTTACATGTCGCCAGAGGCTGGCGATAAGGTCGCTAGTGGGCGTTCTCATTACTGGTTGCTTGGTAACGTCATTGTTGACAGCGAATCAGGTTTTTTGTATAATACAAACATTTTGGAGGTAAAAGACTGAATATAATATACACTGACTCCATACATATGTATTTTTTTTTTTTCCATTGCGTGCGTTTATCTACTACAAAAACGCAAACACGTAATAATTCTACATGATCACAAGAATGATCACATGAGCACTAGCGTTTTCTTTCCTATTGGCTGTCGCTCCCAAAAGTCGCTCTTCATTGATATAAAGTGCATTCGCGTCACTGGACACGCCCACATCCGGTTGCTGTCGCTCTTGTCGCCGGAAATCGCCAGTTCTCCATTGAAACTAATGGGATCGTGTTGCTTAAAATTAAAATAATAGAACAGCTTGCACTGATGCGAAAAAAAGGTTAATAGTTACAGTGACGAATACCAATTTTTTCATATTAAGCATCATAATTGATTGTTTTTGTTCAGGAAAATAACTAGAAGTGAATGAAGAAACTGCTCATTTAAGATAGGAATAGTGCACCTGTCGTACAATAAAAAGGCTAAAAATAATGCTATTTAATGAAGTTATTTAATATCTTTTGGGATGATTTAGTACTTAACCAAGTGTATAAGTAAGTTAAGTTTTAGAAAAGTCGAGCTAAAGAAGCAAATATATTTCTTAAACCCCAAATTTAAATTTCATCCTAAATAGAGAGAAAAAATTGGTATATAAATTGGTGGATGGATATCATTTTTGTGTATATGCTCTTTGAACACATTTTCACGTCGTTTAAATGAAGGTTTTTCGTCTGTTTATAACGTGGTGTGCGCAAACCATGTTAAAAACAGGAAGACTCTGGGGTATGAAATATATTCCCTCAAACGCAGACGTACAGTGTGTCATACCGGAAGACACACTATTATTACGTGAAATACGTGATTTCCGTGATAGTAGAATGCACAAACACGACGTGAACGGCCGGTTGAGGCGTCAATAAAGCGCGTCAGCCAATAGGAGACGACGCCTCGGGTCGATCCAGCCAATCAGGGCACACGTTGCGCTGCAGTGGGCGGAGACGCGGCCCAGCGCTGCTGTAACACAACCGAGCCTTTGAAATCCAGAAAACGGACAGAATCGAGAAGAAAACAGCGAGAAAAGAGTGAAAAAACGAAGCGGAGCTGGAGGTAACGCGATATATACTATCTCTGTATCGCTTTAGGGTCGAGTCCGCGGATACTACACGAGTTTTATTGTCATTTGTCATGTTACAGAGCAGCTGTCTTGATCTGCTTGTCAAATCAGTAGCATAAACGGTGCTGGTGAGAAATATAGGTACAATAGAGCATTTGCACGTCAACACAGGCGTGCATTTGACACATAAGACACAGCATGTGATGTAAGTGCTTTGTTTTTATCGCTTCCCGTGTGTTTTTGACATGCATTTCGCTTTAGTAGCCATGATGCATTCTGCTGTAGGCTGCACACATACACAAAGGCCATTTAAACCTCCATCTCTCATGCTGATTGAACTTGAGCTGAGCTCAACACTAGGAATTTAACGTGCAATTTGCAACGATTGGTCATTTCTTCCTTTCTTTGGTGCGTGGATGCTCTTTATGCGTACGTTTCAAGCTTATTATAATTATTTTTTAAATATTTAATAAGCAACAGCTAGCGAAAATGAACGATTGAAAACTGTCTAAGTAAGCTGTGTATACGTGCTTGAGCGTGCAATTATTATGTATTGCATGCATATATTTATCATAACACAGAGACTTCAGCAATATCTTATTAAAATATAAGCCATGCATTTTGCATGTAGCTATTGATTTATTTATTTTTGTTGTAAAGGAGCAGTTCACCCAAAAATTATGTATTTATAAATATTTATGATTTATTTTTCTAAAACATATTCACCCGAGATGTATACGAGTTTGTTTCTTCATCAGATTTGGAGAAATGTAGCATTTTGTCAGTTCCTCAACAATGGGTGTGAATGGGTGCCGTCAGAATGACCGCTAAAAAAAAAAAAACCCACACCACTCCAGTAAATCAGTTAACATCTTAAATGACAAAAGCTGTGTGTTCGTACAAAACAAAATAATCTTTAAGACGTTATTAACTAAAATGCAAGCTCATAATGATCTAAATCAGGAGAGAAATCTGCACAGTTTATTTCTTCTCCAGATGTTAACTGATGGACTGGATTACTTGTGAACTATTGTGATGTTTTTATCAGCTGTTTGGACTCACATTCTGACGGCACCCATTCACTGCTGAGCATCCATTGGTGAGCAAGTAAGTCTCCTTAGGCAGTTTTTATGCAGTTATTGATTATTTCATTCATTCATAAATCTTCATGGTACCACACAGAATATAGTATAGTTACTTAATTTAAAAAAAAGGGTGATGGCTGTCTGGAGAGAGATTCGGAAAAAAATGAAGCATTCTGTAATTTGCTCACAATTGGAAGTGAATGGGTGCCGTCAGAATGAGAGTCCAAACCGCTGATAAAAACATCACAGTTATCCACACCACTCCAGTACATCAGTTAACGTCTTAAGAAGACAAAAGCTGTGCATTTGTACAATCAAATCTGTCATTGATAAGTTAAATAAAATATAAACTCATAATGACACTTCCTCCAGTGAAAAATGTGGATGAGGAGAGAAATCAACACGCAGCTTTTGGCTTTTCAAGATGTTTAGCTGATGGACTGGAGTGGTGTGGATTAATTTATCAGCTGTTTGGACTCTCATTCTGACGGCACCCATTCACTGCAAAAGTGAGCAATTAATGTTAATGATGATTTTTTTTTATGCAGTCATTGATTATTTAATTCATGCTTGCGTAATTTTCATGGCACCACACAGACTACGGTATGGTTAATAAAACATAATCTATTTATTTTTTAGCTAGTATCGATACTATCATTATTTAGCTTTTGTATGAATCCTGCATTTGCAACAAAAGTATTTCCATAGCATTTGAATATTAGGCTAACGCCTTCAGTGAATCTGCTTATGCATAAGAAAATATCATGCAAAGCATCACGGCTCCAAGAATCCTCAATCCTGGATCTAACGAACTCCCTTGTGTGTTTTAGTTGAATTTAGTTTAGCTAGCCATTGTATTGGTTTGGCAGCTTCATTGCTTGCATTTAGATCTGTAATATGTATTTAGCTTTGAAGAATAATTCCATTGCTAGAACATTTAAATTAGTAGTAAATTAAACTGCACATGTGTATCACTGCTGTGCTCAATAATGGGATTTCTTATGCAAAAGACCCACATTTTAGTCTTTTTTTCACGGCTGTATGAGGGTTTTTCCTCATTCCTGTGGTTCATGGTTTGTATGTTTCTGATGAAAGCGTGTGCAACTCAACAGGTCAGACCAGGATTTCAGCTCGGTGACTGAGAGCTTCTTTCTCTTACCGCTTTAATAACTGGCCTGTTCTCAGAGCAGGTGCTTTTTCAAATCAGTAAATCAGTCAATTTTCTTTATCAATCATTGATTTTCCCATGTTATAGAACTAATCTACAAATACTTAAAACACGTTATTTTTTTCTATATTCTGTTGTATTCCTTTAGTTTTTTTATTAGGTAATTTATATATATATTTATGCTTGAAAAATCAATTTACAGAGCCTTTCAAATGATTAATTGAAGATATATAAATTAATTAAAATTTGTGAAAAGGCATCTAAGTACAGGACCCTAAATGTATGTTTTCCCCCGTATGTGTTATGAATTGTAAGCTAAAATATGTATGGCAGAAAACAAATATTTCACAGTTTAATGAGAGTTATTCCTCGGATATCATGCATGATAGACTGAAAAACGTTTTATAAATTAGTTTTATTGATATGTTTATAGTTTTCATCTTCCTGAACAGTAGATTTTAAACAAACAATAAAGGTTGCTTTTGTCCTTTTTGTCAAGCCTAAATTTATAAATATATATATTAGGGCTGTCAAATGATTAAAATTTTTAATCAAATTAATCAGGAATTTAGATCAAAAACAACGCACTGTCAATTTAATTCAGCGTAAGCGACGCAGCACAAATAGACTCTACTCCGAGGTAATTGTTGTCCCGCTTTCCTGACAAATAATTTGGCGTGAAATGAGTTAAAAAAAATTACATAATTAACGACAAAAAATAAAATAATGCCGTTAATGCGTTATTTTTGACATCCCTAATATATAATATTATATATTAACACTTACAGCAAGAACGTTCTTCAGCTGTATATAATTATATAATTACTATAATTTTAAATATCTTACGATTAACTGAATTTAAGATGTTTTCGTCTTTCGTCGTTTATCTCAAACTTCGTCGTTTATCTCAAACGCATTTGTAAGTAAATAAATAAATAAATGTTTCGTACATTCATATAAATTGAAAGTTGAAATAAAATTAAACGAAATTCTCATGTAAGATAAGTTTATTCTCGTAGAGGGTTAGTGTACCCATTAATCCCACCAAAATCTAAGGATAGGTGTTTTTTCAAAGATATTGACTTTTGCTAAAATGCAAGATTTCTCTCTCATTTAACAATATATTAATTAGTTGAAGTACGTTTGGTAGATATGGCATGGGCACGTGTTCTGAATAAGCACACAAGATGATTTATCCACAAAAATAATAACATTTATTTATTTTTTACTGAGACCAAAATAATTGTAGTAATATTTGCTAGCACTTATAACCTGTAACAGTAACATTTATCCTGATCCTTTTCCCTCAAAGACTTTCTGTCCACTACACAATGTTTTGCCAGAATAGTAATGTTTATTTTTACTGTGCCTTTTTTAAGGTGACATGCCTTTATGATTTTGGACAGGTTCTGTAGTTGTTTTGGTCATTTTCTCACTGAAAACAAAGGACACACAATGGTGCTAAATCTTGATGTCATTTGAAGGCCCCGTGGTAATAAGTACATTTAAGGTAAAAGGTTAGTAAGGTAAAGCATGCAATGAAAAAAGACAACGTTTTCCTTTAAAAGTGTAGGAGATGTTTACAAAAACATGCATGGAACTTAAATATACACACTATTGTTTTCAATCGTTTGATCATCCACGCTGAAATGACTGGAATAGCTTACGTTCCTGTACTGTGCATGCGTGAAACGTATGCCGATTCGATCTGCGTCATTTCCATCTGCCGTTTATTTACTTACCTTACGTTTTCTTTGAAGAAAGGCTATCTGGAGCATGTACAGACTGATATTAATCTTTAATAGGGCTGTAAAAATTGAGAGCAAACCAAACAACGGCTGTACAATGCCATCCGCCATCAGTTGAATTGGTCACGTGACTGCATCATATGACTATAATGCGTCATCGTTTTGGAAAGCCTCCGTTTTCACAGTCCACGGTGCGTCGCGAAAACGGGGTTTTCGAATTTATCCACTTTGGAGAGCGTTTTCAAAAAGTTTTCAGTTTTCCTTGACCAAAAACACCATCTCAGTGTGGACGGAAGATGCGTTTTCAAGCGAAAACGTATTAGTGTGGACAAATTCATTTTTATTGTGCCCACGTTATGAAATGTTAAGTTTTTGGCATGTGTTTTATGGCACTGTACCATTTAAGCCCATTTTTTAAAATAATAGTAAACAAAGCATAACAATTTATGATGTATTTATTTATAAATGAACATAAAATGAATAAAAAACCACTCAGTGTTTGTAGTTCACTTACTTAATTTGCTGGCAGTCTATCTTTCTGTAAGGCTTATGGTTTGATCTTGAGGTTAGATTTGTATGTTTAGATTTGTACATTTTAAAGGAAAATTATATATAATAAATAAAGTACTGTTTGCTCATACACAAAAAAACAATCATCTATCTCTTATTTGACATTATAGTAGTGTATTAATCAAAGAAATTGGTATTTCTGAAGATAATTTAACAAAAGACAGTTTTATACTTAATAACTGTAATAGCGGTGTTATTGATTTGTGGTGTTTTTGTATTTGTCCTCACAGCATTAGCTGACCTGCAGTCATGGACCCGGCTTTACCTCCAGACCCGAATCCTGAGCCTGAACCAGCTCCAGACGTCACTTCTCAAGCAGACGTCGCTCGAGACTTTCCAGTCCAGCCCATCCTAGATGCAAACGCACAGCCATTCCTGGAACCCATTTCAGATCAGGCCCAGGAACCCTCTGCAGAACCAACCCTGAACCCAGAAATAAAGGCAGAACTATCAGCACCAGAACTCACTCCAGAACTACCGATCCCAGAACCGGCCCCGGCCCCAACACCACCTCCAGCCGCCAACTCCTCCTACAAGATCATGACCTTCAGACCCACCATGGAGGAGTTCAAGGACTTTGGGAAGTACATGGCCTACATCGAGACCCAAGGAGCTCATCGTGCCGGTCTGGCAAAGGTAACGACGGGAAGTTTGTTTAAATTTGAAATGAAGTGGAATTTTGATTTAGTTTTAAAATTTAAATTTTTACTTAAATGGAAGATTGATTTATGTTTATTTTTAAATTGTAAGTTAAATGGAAGTTTGATTCGAGTTAAATGTAAATTTTAAATTAAATGGGTCTTTGATTTATGTTTAAGTTTAAGTTGAATGAAAATAATTCCATTTATAAAAATGTGAAGTTTAATTACTCTTTTGTTAATGTCATGTAAACAATAGACCTAACAACAATAAACCACACTTTTTGACAATAGTAGTTTGTAGTGTTAGGTTAATATATTATAATTTTAATTAACATATATAAATTAATGTTACTTAAGTTAAACTAATACAATTAAATTAATTTACATAAAACTAGATGAATAAATAGTGTAAAAGTATTTTTAATTGTCATTTCTTGTGTTTCTTTGCATTAAGTGTTAACTTAAGTAATTTGCTGAGAGGTTTTACCCACATGAACGGAATCGGATGATTATTTTTTTAAATCTAAATAATTTTTTTGCAAACTCTTTACTAAAATTAGCATAAGCAATACATGTGCAAAGTTCATGCAGAATTGCTATATATATTTATATGTAAATAGTACAATACTTTTACAGCATGTGTCACAAAATGTAGCAGTTCTTTCTTTAGCTTTTTATTAAATTAGGTGTGCACATATATTAGCTTTATATCAAAACTATTATTATTGTATAAATTTTCCTATTTGTTTTAATTGAGTGTGTACAGTTCTGTATGATTTATATCAGTAAAATATTAGTATTTACTTTTTTAAATGTTAATCTTTTTATCAAACTTTTAATTAACAAAATTAAAGAATGCACATAAAATGACAATAATACTTGTCAATAATGGCATTTATTCATCTTGGTTAATGTTAATTTCTACATTTCCTAAGATAACATTTCTTTTAACGTTTCGAGTTGTATATATTATCAATGAAAAGGCCTGTAAATGCATTTATTCATGTTCTTAATAACAAGGTAGTAATTTTGTTTTCTCGTGACTTAAACAGACACAGTGAAATGCTTGTATCTGTTACTGTAAATTGTCTTTATTAAAGGTCATGCGTTGTTATTTAGGTCATTCCGCCGAAGGAGTGGAAGCCGCGGCGCTCCTATGAGACCATTGAAGATATGGTCATTCCCGCTCCCATCATGCAAGTAGTGACCGGCCAATCAGGACTCTTCACTCAATACAACATCCAGAAGAAATCCATGACGGTCGGAGAATATCGCAAATTGGCCAATAGTAAAAAGTACGCTTTGTTTAATCAATGTGGTTTTTCTGTAAAGTTTACGATAAGATATAGATCAAAAATATTGACAGGATAGTGAACGTTTGTAAAGTTTGTCCACTCTTATATAGACCTTTTTGTTAGTAATGAGACGAAACTTTACAATCAAAAATATTGACAGAATAGTGAACATTTGTGAAGTTTGTCCACTCTTATCTGGACCTTTTTGTGAGTAACGAAACTTAAATTTACGATCAAATATATTGACAGAATAGTAAAGGTTTGTAAAGTTTGTCCACTATTATTTAGACCTTTTTGTCAGTAACGAGACAAAAAATTACGATAGCGATCAAAAATATTGATAGAATAGTGAACATTTGTAAAGTTTGTCCACTCTTATTTAGACCTTTTTGTCAGTAACGAGACAAAAAATTACGATAACGATCAAAAATGTTGACAGAATAGTGAACATTTGTCAAGTTTGTCCACTCTTATTAAGACCTTTTTGTCAGTAACGAGACTAAAAATTACGATAAATGTAAGACTAAGTTTAAAAAGTGCGCTTTTACTACAGCCCGTTTATTTAAGTTCTTCAAGCTTAATTTATACTTTGTATTTTTTTGACCTCTCAGGTATTGCACCCCTCAACACAAGGACTTTGACGACCTGGAAAGAAAGTACTGGAAAAACTTGACGTTTGTGTCACCTATTTATGGCGCCGACATCAGTGGGTCCCTTTATGACCCGGTAAGTCGCCTTTTCTGTGTTCAGCTAACTAGCTGATATTAATTTCAAGAAACAAATGTGATTGTTGTTTTTTTTTCTTGATAAGGACATCACGGAGTGGAACATTGGCCATCTGAACACTCTTCTGGACATGGTGGAGCAGGAGTGTGGGATCGTCATCGAGGGCGTCAACACACCCTACCTGTACTTCGGCATGTGGAAAACCACCTTCGCCTGGCACACGGAAGACATGGATCTCTACAGCATCAACTACCTGCATTTCGGCCAACCAAAGTCCTGGTGAGCGTCCTACATTCACTATTAGTTTGTGTAGTCAAAAGTTCAAAAGATTCAGGGGAGCTTATTAGTCATTAGTCTGAATAGACTTTTCATGTGTGTTTAGTACATTTTTCGTGTATAATTAAAGCAATGAATTTTATATGTTAATATACTAAAAAAAAAAATATGTTGTAATTTTAGTATTATTTTAATCTTTAAATATGTTTTAGGAATAATTTAATATGGTAAACAATGTAACAAGTACTGATGAAAGCAGTAATATTTTGTTAAAATACCTTCGTATCCATTTTATTTTGCATTACTTACGGATAAAACAAGGCATCCCATTTAAAACATATTGGTCTTGACATGTGCAATCAATATAATCAATATGTGTGTATTGTTAAATTTGTGTAGTATATTTTAGCCTTTATTTATTATTTTATTTATAACCACATTACGCCAAATGCTCTTAAATCATTTTAAAACTTTTACTTTTGTGAAGGTAAAATTGTGATCCGTCAGTTTGATTGAACTTTAGTCCCAATAAGCGTCACGCAAACTAAATATATATATTTGTATATATATATTTTTGAGCAGTACAAATGTACTATAGGTGCAGTATGAAGGAATCTAAATGTAGATCCATTTGACCACTTGGGGGAGCTGTTGTCATTCACGTCACCTGTAGACATTCACAATGATGTCATCGATAGAGATGAATCATGTGCAGTGTGCTTTGTCTCACTGTATCTCGCTCTTGCCGCATTTAAACGCACAACAGGCTCTTTATAATGGAGGAGAGCATTTCAGAAGCACTTGGTTATGAAGTAAATCCTCCAGGGAATCATTAGGGATGATGTACGTGAATGAGATAATGCTGAGGTATATGTGCCATGCTTGCATTTAATAGCAGATAGCAGGATCAATTTACATTGAAATCGTCGACTAAAAGATGTAAAAACCAAGCATAACATCCCTTGATCCGAATCAAAATGGTTTGGTATTCTGACGGTTTGTTTTGCTGAAGTTCAGCTTGACTTTTCCTCTCCTTTCTTGTGGAGAGAGGCTTTAATACTGTATTTTGAGGTTCAGAATACACAATTTTCCGGCTGGGTGTCTCTCCTGTGCCGAAAGAGTTCAAATAAACATGCTTTCAGTGTCCTTTTCTCCACATGTGAGACTTTTTTCTTTTATCACATCCTCCCTCGCTCTCATGTTGCATCTTCTCCCTGGTGTATCTTTCCCCTCTTTCGAGAAAGATGCAAGTGTGCTTTGCATACTTGCGCACAAGTCCTTGATGCCCTTGGCTTGTGTTGTCTTAAAGAAACCCTGATGAACAGAGCGTTCATTAAATGCAGCTGTTCTTTCAGTATCTCAGGCTGTCGTACAGAGGGATATTTCATCCATCTGTGTGTCTTTTAATCAAGCTGGAAAGCAGTAGTCAATCAAGGGGCGTTGTTGGCCTTGTAAAAATTCATTTAAATCTGGACCACATGTAAAATGAACAACATTGGGGCTTCAAAAACCTACGTGAGATGTGCTTTAGGTTGCATCCCGAAAGGAGCGTAGGAAGTGTTTGCGGTAAACAGCAACAAAATGGTGTTTTCCAGGACTAAAATGGCAATCTAATAAAGGAAATAATTTGTATTTATTCATATTTTTTTATGAATCTGAGTGTTGAGATATTATATATGTTGTGAGAGCAATCTGCCCTGCAATTTTTTTTAATTTGTTAACCAATAATCACAAATGCATGGGTAGTAGCTATTTAAGGTAGCCCCTTGCAGTTGCTCCAAATAGTAAACTAATGTTTTTGTTTTCCATACTAAACTTTCTTTTGGCAGATAAAAGTAAAAAAATAATGTTGTGTGTAGGTACCAGTTGCAAGAAACCTTGTAACATTAGAGTCTACATGTAAAAATAATGTTTCTGTAGCGAAAGTGTTTAGTTCCCTGATCACAAGATCAGGTTCCCACATGAAACTGAATAGTAAATGCAAGAGTTAACATCAAAAATCCCTTATTTAAAAGCTGCGTTAGACGATATATTTAAGGCTAGTGCTTGATGCTTGTCTTTGTAGAGTTTAATGCGTGAATCGTGTTGAAAGGGTCATAGCATGTTTTTTGGGTCATGCTCAGGTGTCCAACTGGATAAGGGTGCAAATCCCTGATTCTTTAAGAGGTCTTGTGTAAGACTTGCTTGCTCTCTTGAGTATCTTTTCGTCTCCATTTCTTCTGTGTCCTCATATCTCTCTGAAGTGTTAGCTCTTGATGTCTCTAGCTAAGCATTCTCTCTTTCTCCCGCTCTCCGGAGGCCTTATCTCAAGTTAACTTTCTGCACAGCGGAGAACGGCGAGGCTCGTGCTCAGAAAAAAGGAAAGAGTCGAAAATTTACTCACCCTTCAACTCGGCTTAATGCAACTATGCATGTGCTCGTCCCCCCCCACCCAAACACCCCCTTCTGCTTTTGAAATTGAATCCGTTTTACTTTTCTGGTAATTACAGTATGTTAAAGTGTGTGTGGTAGCTGTTTGCCTAACCCTCTGTTCAGCCACTGTGAAATTAACTTCATTCGCCTCCAACTCTCCTCCCATCAAAGTCATAATTCTCGCCGCCTCCTGAGATCTAGTGTCAGATTCTTAAAGATTGCGGAGTGGCCCAAAGTGGTGCGCACGCTGCCGGAAATAATCGCTGAGAGAGGGAGTGCCGCAGCTGAGAGGGTAGCTTGATTCTTATTGCTTGTTTTCTTGTTCTTGTCCTCTTCACAATGATGACAAATAAAACCTTAACGCTGCCGGTGGCGTTGACGCTTTTTGGCAGGTAGAGGTTTTGTGTTGCCGGCGTATGATTGGAGAGATATTGCATCTGGGAAGCGAAGTACTGAATTGTTTCATGGGCCGTGAACAAGGTAAATAGGATGCGTCCCTTACATACGCCCAGACACCCAAGTACCCTTGTATCAAAATCTCAAATGGTGTTTAGCAGGCTCTTTGTGTTCATTTCGTCATTCCGGTGGTACTAGAGGAACCTGAAGAAACTGTAGGCTTTCCTGCAAGTGGGCGTTTACAGTCACATCAAGTCAAGTTCCTCGGATTTACCTTGATTTCTGGTGCCCCCGGTGGGATTTTTGTCAATATTTGCCTTCCTCCCCTCTCCAGATCGAATAAACCAACTTTTGGCTGCCAGATCGAGTTATTGTCAGCTTGATCTGGTGGGGGTTAGTGGGGTGTAAGCATATTCCTGTTGGCAGGAAGCATTTGTACCCAAATTACAGCCGCCCACCACCACCTTTATCTGCAAGAATAGGAGATTAAGAGCCATCTAATTATTATTGATTTGTGGTGGCACCACAAACATTAAATTGAATCTACTACCGCCGGTGTCCTTAGACTTGGGGTGCTTGCAGCCAGTCGTTGATTTCCCACTGGCTCCGTCTTTGTTGTTTCAGAGCTGTTCCCAATACATGCAACAATTGCTTGGGAGTTGATTAGCATTCATGTTTGTTGCAGCTGGAGGCCAATAAGTGGCATACTTCTGTTTTGTCCTGCTCTTAAATTATACTCCGTTTTGGCCTTAAATGTTTTTGAATGCAATGAGTACTTTATGATTGGCTGCCAGTAGAGTATAGCACTGTTTCTAAAATATGTGCCAAAATATCCAGGGTCATCGAGTTCAGGAGGAACAGTTTATTTCAGACAATCCAGTTAATTATGAGATTGTGCTACTGCTAATTCCATAATTATGTGAATATGACTGTTAGCTAGCAGCTTTCTTCGCATCCAAGTTTCCATCTGTGTAGATCTTATTTCCATCCTGAGCTTGTACCAGTTCTCAACTCTCTTTGTCCCCCACAATTCTTGTGCTTTTCTCCTATAACTTTTCAGTAAAAGCCAACACGCATTGTAAAATAAAACAAACCTCTTCTTGTACATCCCATCAGCTGCATACAAACACAACCCTTTAATCCAACCACTTGGTATTCCGTTGACTTTCAGAAAACCACTGCTGTGAAATTGGCCTGTGTTTAACTAGACAGTGCCACTCGCACAAAAAAATCCCCATTTAGCCTCCTGCCGCCAGTAGAGGGCAGTGCGACGCCTCTCAAAACACTCCTGAAACCACAATCTCCTCATTGAGAATGTGTGATTTGGTGCTGGAGCCCAAGGGAGGGTGATGCACCGGATTTATATTTGCGTTTGAGGCCTCGGGAGGGTTTCGGCTCTCCGGAAACTTGAGGAAATAATTAGGCTAATACAGACAATGTCAATAACAACGTCAAGCGAATTGAACCTTTAGAAGATATTGTGCTGTTTCCTTCTCCAGCGAAATCATTTAAAATTAAGCAGCACAGCACAATCTGTATTAGCATTGCGCGCGTTTGAGCCGATTAGCCGAAATAAATTGGCTCTCGCTCAGTAATTTCCAGGCTTTGTCTCGGTGACGTTTGAGTACTTTGTCTTTAAACTAGCGCATGACTGGTGAATGTGAAATAGGGGTGAAATGTTCTCTGTGTGTTTTATGATTTCGAGGGCTGTGTGATGATCAGACAGCGATTCGCAGTGGCGTCTTGCTGTGCGTCCCTCCAGTGTCTTTCCCTCTCGTCTTTTTCTATTGATCCTGTTAATTGATCTTGTTTTTTTTCTTCCTCACCGCAGGTATGCCATTCCTCCCGAGCACGGCAAGAGGTTGGAGCGGCTGGCACAAGGTAAGACCTCACATCCGTTCGTTAGCATGTCTCCTCGCAGAAACAGAGCGTGGTGGGCTAGCCGTTCAAAACGGAGTGCATTTACATAAAAAAAGCCTTAAAGGTGTGGAAACTTGGTCTTGTTCCAAAGATTTCTTTTCTTTTTCTTTGGTGCAACATTTAAAATTGTTCAGTAAAGTTTATCAAAGTTGTCCTAAAACAAGAACACATTTAGTTTTTTTTATTTATATATATTTTATTATTATTATTATAAATATATATTTCAGCTGTACACTGTATTTCACGTCTTTTGACGTCGTAGGGTAATTTTGTGCGAGGAATATTCTACAAGGTTTCTCAGTTTGTGTTTTACTGAAGGAAGAAGATCATACAGGTTTGAGGTTGGGTAAATAACGGGAGAACTTGAATGATTCCTGTCTGAAACAAGGAAAATCCTGTTCCTGCCCCAGATTAAGCGGGCGAAACATCGGTGTAATCCTGAATGAGGTGCGAGGCGGTGCTGTCAGAAACCTCCCGAAAGTTTGCGGCGCTGTCTAGGAAAGCCCAGGCGTCTGCCTGTGGTTGTGTGGATTATGAGATGTGAAGATGTTTGTGCGGCTCTAAGATCTAAGACTGCTATACTTCAAAACTCTACCATAACCCACATACACCAACTCCTGGCCCACTTAAACAAACACCCTGCTTTAACGAACGAACACTCGACACGACGCCGGGCTTTCAGTGATCAGTGCTGAGACGCCACGCTGAGAACAGAACTGCATATAAACACCAGCAGTGTTTTTACACCACAGCTCGTCTTGTTCTGCCCTTGTGTGCTCTTTCTTTATCCTTTGATTAATGTAATGTTACTGTCATCAATCTATAGTGCTCTTCAGTTTTGTTAATTTGAAATAAGACTTTTGATATAAAGGGCTAATATATAGACATTTTTTTTTATGTATGAACCTCTTCAGCTTGTATATGAGTGCATATTTTATCTCTTTTAAATATACTATTTTATTTATTATTTATAGCTATACGTTTTTAGATGATTTTTAAATATTCAGATTTATTTTCTTTATATGCATTTTATTTTAATTATATTAAATATTTTAACACATTTTATACATATTTTTAACAATATTTAGGGTTTTTCTACGCACCAAAGGAGAACTGAAACGGTCCTGAAGAAAGTCAGAGAAGCAGCTGAGTCGTGAATTGCACGATCTGTGCTAAAGCATTTTTTTTTTTTTTAAGGCCTGACGCCACTAATGGTTTATGCAAAACTCCTGTATTTCATATGCGTGCATAGAAATAAGAATTCACACTCCATTGCTGCAGCTGGCTGGATTTCACCATCACGCATCCTTTTCATCTGTTAAATCTGCGTTAAAAGACTAAAGAGAGACAGGATCGTACGTCAGCATCAGTTTCCACACCTAAGAGTCAATCCACTCTCTTCTCGTGCTCTTCTGATGCTCTTAACAAATGACAGAACGTTTGACGATTAGTTATGATCGGTAACGCCGCTTCGCAGAGTCGCGTCTCAGTTGGACGATCCCCTCTTCAGCTCCTGAAGACGTCTAATGTTGTTTTGAAAGAGGCCTGTTTATGTCATATACCTTGTTTTAACACAGTTGCTGCTTTGTTTTTCTGTACAGAAAAAGAAAAATACACTTAACGGGAGGACAAAACATCCAATATTTTTGGTTGGAAATGTTATATAGTTTATATAGATGAGGTCAAACCGTACAAACCTGGTCTAACAGATGTTTCTGTTTATTTTTATTTATATATATATATGTATG
>JAUCNO010006263.1:0-27489 GCA_032353835.1 Enteromius viviparus | reverse complement strand
TGACCCTTTAAATTTTGAAAATTCCCAGTTTATTCCCATAAATTCCCGTTAATTCCCGTTTATTCCCATTAATTCCCTTGGAAAGTTTCCATCTTTGAAAATTCCGGGAATTTTGCAACCCTATGTATAGGCTACAAGTACAGTATATATACACTATAAAGAAAACTTTCACATTGAATATTTATTTAACATTGTATATCTATTTTTTATATATACATAATAAATTCATAGTACAAACACATAATTTATTTAATTATTTGAGATTAATCATTTGACAGCACTAAATAAAAAGATATATTTTAAATAACAATAACATTTCATAACAGTAGCCTAATTTATAGCAGCCTGGTGAGTCTTTCAGAAATACAGAACCAAAACTTCTGACAAACTGATGATATGTAATATTCAGAATCATTTTTCTGGAATTAGCCTACATTTCTTTGACTATTATTATTAACCACATGATATTGCCAATTCTTATATAGAGCAGAAAGGACAATTAAAAAAACAACAACAACATATAGACACAAGCTCATTTCACCTAGAAAATAATATAACAGGAAACAAACAATCACTAATTAAGATAGTGATTGTATTAGAGATCCTAAAAAGTAAATAAATTACTCTGTATAATAATCTTTTTCCTTTTTGGCCTTAACACCTGAGTCCACTGCTTCCTTACTTCAGACTCAGCTAACCAGCTTCATTTACCAAGTGAGTCTTGAATTTGCCAAGACTACCACCAATCCATCATTAGTTAATATGGCAGAGATGAATTACCAAGCAGTACATTTTTTTGAACAAACTCAATTACACAGAAACCCCAACAATATGTAAACTGGTCAAAGGCAGAGGTTAAAGGAAATTACATGCCTCTGTCAACGCATTACCATCTTAACCTCTTCTTTTATAGCATATGGTTTCCGCTTAACAGGACTGACCAGCCTATTTTAAATACACCCATTACAAATCACTCATTTGCTAAATTTAAATTCTTCTCTCCCTCCCTAAGGATATGAATGGCACCATTTAATCGGAAACCGCAAGAGTAACAGGTGGTCAACTACACGAGCAAAACAAAACCATGCTTCACCTCAAAACATTTAACAGAATTTAATAATTACTCCAAACAAAAGAACAAACAGAGAAACTGCATCAGCTGCAAAGCCTTGCCCTTTATCCAACACTGATCTACAAAGACCCTCCAAAAACAGCAGAATCTGGGCAGGAGACCATATGGCAGCCCTCAGGCAACACAGGATCAAGTGCCTGTACACAGAGCTACAGAAGTTTGAACATACTGGATCGGTGAATGTCTTCCCCAGCACTTCTACTGCCAAGACAACAATGGTGCAGCCGCGGGCACCGCTGAGGCCTCAACCGTGCTAAAGCGGGCAATAAACAACTTCACTCCCCCTCTCTGCATTATGTATGTATTAGCATGTAACAGCAGAGAAGGCCATAAAGGGCCCCAGTGAAGGTATGCACAGCACGAAGCAGGTTTTCAAGGGAATTCAATTCACGGATGACGGTCCCCCAAAGCATCTCTGCAATTTCTACTTACAGGAAATTGGAGGCACTGGGGCAGATAGAAGAGAATGAGAAGGCTGCCGATAATTAAAGGTCTGTGCCAGATTCGAGGTTATGTATTTACACAGAAACACACAAGGCCCGGAGCAGAACAGGGCTATAAAAATAAGGGTGGAGAATTCAGATGCCCTCCACACCACCCCAGAAAGCAGCTTGTTGACTCATCAAATTATGGTTTATACACATAGTCAGTATTGTTCACACAGCTAACACTGCATTGGGCACAGCATAGCATTATTATATATGCCTAAATGATCCGCTAAATTCATCAGCTACTAATTAACAAATTAACATATTTGCCGAGATGATTTCAGGAATCAAAACAAAAACTTTTCACTTTGTGTTCGAAATGTTACTTTCACTTTGGTTTATGAAAAGTAAAAGTAGGTCAAGGTGTTTACTTACTATAACAATGGTCTCTTATATCTGATTCAGGGCTATTGATCAAAGACCTTATAGATGATTTTCCACATCAATTACTGAAAATGCTTTTCTTTTGTGCTTTCTATTTATCATAGAACCCAAAAAAAGTTTATATATATATATATAAAAATATATATATACATTTTTTTTTAACTAAGCAGAAAAAATATTTTTAGCGTTCATAATGATGTATCATAATTGTTTCTTTATCAGCCAATTTTTATCATCAAACTGTGTCTTTCATGACGCCATTAATAGACGTTAACTTATATTATATTAAAAGCTGGTAACTATCTGCAGCTATTACATCATACGCGCTGGTTATAGGCTACATATCAAATGTTTCTTTTACAGCATAAAAGTTCGATATGCTAACCCTGTTTATTAAATGTATTACATTTTTAACGTCTCCACAGTCCACAGTCAATGCCTATGTCAGTAACTTGATACCAAACTAAGTTATTATGACGATAATTCTCCAACCAAAATTGAAAACTTGCAAATGTTTATTTAGCGTTTCTGATCACTTGTTTTACTCCAACTGTTAGTATATAAAGACACTGTTCAGCTGTCATAGTTAAAGATCTCTAAACTGCTGATGCAATCATCTGCAACTCTATTTGACTCAGCTAGCAGCAAGGTAAGCTAATGAATGTCCTGACCACACATGTTACACATCCGCAGAAAACAATGAGATTGTATTCTCACCCTTGCACATTTTCTTTAGTCATAGTTCGGCTCTGAAGGGATGTAGTGAATCAAACGCACTAAATATTGAAGATTTCGGTTTTGTTCATGTGCAGTGACAGCCACTGGGAACGGTGGGCATGTGGAGAAACGTGGAAGTGTTTTGCTGTTGCACATTCACAGCTTCCTCGCGAGTCCGTGTAGAACACGTTTCCGCCCAAAAAGGGTTCCTAGCTACTGGTTTATCCGCACACACTCTCAGTCAGTGTAGTTCGTCTCAGTTAGTGAAAAAAAACAGTGAAGTGAATAACAGGCGCAATCCCCCTGCCATCCCAGAAAAATGATGTGTTAAACATTAGTTAAATCATTGATTTCTGGCTCTATGGTTTATGGTTACTTCAGGGCTGATAAAACGCATCTGTAACCTGATGAATATTAGTTTCCGAAAAACATACTTACTGTGAAAAACGAAAAACATATAATATGCATTATAAATTACATACGTGCTGTATATTATGTTATGTTTATATGTTTCTCAGAAGGATTGCTTAAGGGTCACCGGATAATTAGAGAGAGACAATAAGTAACCTCAATTCTTGAGTTATAGACCTCCATTTCTGTTTGTTCTATTCAGTTGGGTTATAGGGCTGTAAAGTCTGTCAAGAGCTATTGGTCACAGGAGGTCCTGATACAGAACACTGCCTTCCTGATCCTTCAGCCACAACAACGTAAACATAATAATAAACAAATGGCAAAAGTATTAAGTATGATTAAACTTCTGTGCAATAAAGCTTTATTTTACACATCTAAATAAACAGGCTGGTCATATTCCATGTTTGAGAAGCAGCTTGCTTTAAAAATGTAACTTTTTTTTTTACCTTCATTAGGCTATAATATCTAAAAAAAAAAAAATATGTGGATACCATGTGTGTTCTTTTCTTTAAGTCATTAGTTTATTAAAGGCATACATTACCAAAGGACTGTGATTTAAGTGTTTGGGTGAACTTAACATCTGTTTTTGACCTGTGATGTGCATGGCTAAGGTTTGTGTGAGATCCGGGATTGGTTAATGTAGGGTTTTCCCAACAGATTTCCAGAAGCTCCTTTTGGTTTTTCTCTTTTCAAATGGCAGTTTAGTGATTGGAGAGATGGTCCAGCTGAGCTCAATGGAGTGTTAATGGTGTGGCGTGGCTTTTGAGAACAGCTCTTATGCTAATGACAGAACCATTCCAACATTTCCAAATGAACAAAACGCAGCACCGACTGCTCTATTTTTACTGGCCTCTTACTGTGAGAGCAGACACTGAAAAATAACCATAAACCTTAAAGTCTGATGTAGGGTACTTCACACCTCATTGGACTCCTTAGAAATGGTAATCTTAGCCCACTGTGTTAAACATGAGTTAAGCCATTACAATATAAACCTTGTGAATATCTATGTTCTGCCACTCCGGTTTATAGTTTTTTAAGGGCTGCTAACATGCTTCTGTAACCTGATGATTTTTCAGTGCAAAGAGGTCAAAAGTGCATGTCTTCATACTGTATCAACAGCAAATTTACAAAGGAGCATTTTATTTTCTTACATTAAAAATTCCTGTATTGCATTAATGCGAATCGTTAGGGAAAATATTGTTTGTAATAAAACTTCAAGATATAACAACAAAGGACAGAATTATATATATTTTTTGTATGTAGACTTTTATTTTTAATCCTTTGATTTGCACAAGGAATAGTTTCTTGATATGTTTTGCCAAGACCCGTATGTTTTTCTCTCATACCAGTGTAAGACATTGCATTTATATAATCTCAAATTTTACATCTTCAGACTACCTTAACTTCTTATGCTTGTTATCTAATAACAGAAATCCCAAAGGACAGCCAATTATGTCCCTTTGTAGGTTGATGAGTGTCTTGTATCAGCAGTTGCTCAAAAACCTAAAGAACACAGATGTTCTTAAAATTACAGACCCTCTCCTTAGCCATTCTGTTCAGCAGGAGATCAGGTGGAGCTTTTGTTTTGGTAACTTGACAGACCTTCTCTTCACTTCAGCTCTACCCCCACCCCCACTGAGAGATCTGGGTGGAGAAGTGTGTGTGTGTGCGTGAGTATGGTCACTGGAGAGAAGTAAGATGACACTGTCAGACCTCATTAAAATTGGTGATTTTTAGGTTTTATTATGAAATAGACGTATAAAAAAATGCCTTTGTGACATGATTAAAGTACAACCCCTTTTAAACATGGTTCATTTTTTTACAGTGTTAGCTACCATTTCAAATAAATATAAAAAAAAAGCTTATAGGAGAAATAGAAAAAGCTAAGTGCACACACACACACACACAAACACACACAATAGCAAACAATGAACTATGTACAAATAATTTACACTACACGTTCGGAATCAGGCAAAAGACTATGCAACAGTTTGCGAACATTTCCTGATAAGAACTTCTGCAAGTACAAGCTTTGTCAAAGCTCTGCTTTTTTTAGATCCTGCTGTAAAAGTACTAAGGAAAAAAAAAGAAAATGTACAAAGATATTAATTTTAGTAATTGAATAAAAAGTGTTATAAAATAGCAATTATTAACACAACAAGTTTACTATGTACAAAGTGTAGTAAAGTCCTTTCTTTAAAAATAAAAACAAAAAAAGAAAGCTTAGTCATCCATGTAGGAAAGTTTTATGTACAAAGTGTCCATTAACTGGACAGGGCACTAGATGACTCCGACTCAGTAGATACTGATGATATAGGACCTCTTTTCTTGGTCAGCATCTTGTGACTTGATCGACTGCTGATGCTCAGAGTGTTGCGGGCGGATTTACTGAATCTGACTCCCAGGAAAGCATATAGGATGGGGTTGAGACAGCAGTGGAAATATGCAAGCGGCTCAGTAAAAAAGATCCATTTCTCCAGCCCTTGCTCCAGGAAACAGCTGTGAGATATGACATTCGTCATCACCAGAGTGTCCACCAGGATGCCGGCACAATAAGGCAACCAGCAGACGAAGAAACAGAGGATGAGGATGACAGTTGTCTTTAGAGCCTTTCTCTTCAGGGCCTGACCTTTGGAGTTCTTGGACAGTTTTGAGATGATGATACAGTAACAGGTCAGAATGATCAGACCAGGCAGCAAAAAGCCAACGATGATGTGCTGGAAACGGAAAGCAGCCTTCCACACGACATTTGCTTGCTGTGGGTAGGTGAGCTCGCAGATTGTATTCATGCCCGTATTGTGGACTTTGGCGAAAACCAGATCGGGCACCGTGAACAGGGTCGCTGGAAGCCAAACTCCGATGTAGATCACCTTTTCTGCGAGCACCTTCCTAAAGCTCTGGCTGTTGGTGGCACGGACGACTGCCAGGTACCTATCTAGGCTGATGAAGGCCAGAATGAGCACGCTGCTGTATAGATTCAGAGTGTAGATCATGTTGACAGCGACGCACAAAAATCCCCGAAAAATCCAACCGCTAGCTGCATCCACAGCCCAAAAGGGTAACGTGAGGACAAACAGGAGGTCGGCGATGGAGAGATGCAACCTGTATTTATCTGTCATGTTCTTTGACTTCTTTTGGAAGCCCATCACAAGCACCACAAGTCCATTGCCAATGATCCCCAGGACAAATATAATCCCATATACAACAGGGAGGAAGATCTTCTGGAAGTCATTGCTGACCGATAAGTCACAGAAGTCATCAAAGTCAAAATCTCCAGATCCTAAGTCTGAGCCGTTGTCTAAAATAATGTGCTGCAGAAAATAAAAGTATATCGATTAATTTCACAAAAATAATGTAAATTTTTTTTTTAAATAAATAAAAATCACAAAGTTACATAAACATTGCACATTACATATAAAATAAAAAACAAACATTATAAGTATATATATATATATATATATATATATATATATATATTTCTTCAATATTTAAAAACAACATGCACAACCTAAATAGTAAAACGTACCACCTAAAGTGAGGTTTACATGACATGATAAACATAAACAACAGACCATGCCTTATTAATACGTATTTAATTAAATATCAGACTACAGAGGGTTTTACATTCGTTCTAAATCAACTTACATTGTAATATTCCATGTTGTCCAAAGACATAAAAACAAAAACCGCGCAAAACGTCTCCACACGCTTCAGTCAACGGATCATCACCTCCAGCAGCTTTTAAATAGTTCTCCTTTGAACAAGACCCACCCCTTTTTATTCATTAGGGCGGGGACGTAGGCGGAGCTTAGCAGAGCAGCTCTCTCGAGAGCCGTCGAATGCACACTGCCTCCAACGGTGATTGACATAACCTTTCTATTTTATTTGTGTTTGTCTCGTGCCTGGTACAAAAATAGTTTGCACATAGAATAATTGTTGCTATCAATGACACTGCTTGAAATATAAATTCATTACGATAGATAGATAGATAGATAGATAGATAGATAGATAGATAGATAGATAGATAGATAGATAGATAGATAGATAGATAGGATTATCACAAATATACCACAGATATTGTAATGACTAAAGCTGTTTATTTTTATTAATTTTAAAACGGATTACTTATTACTTTATATTTATCATAATTTAAATTTCATTAAATTTAATTTTTATGTATTTTTATGTATTTGCAAAGCAGCTACAAGGGGAATAACGAACAGCAAATTAATTCCCTCAAGACAATACCAGCCAATCTATTTTGTGTTGTGGTCCCGATCATCTGTCAAGGTTTTTTTTTCTTAAAGGAACAGTTCGCCCAAAAATAACAATTTGCTGACAAAACAAAAAACTAAACAAGTATGTTTCTTAATCAAAACAGATTTGGAGAAATTTGGCATAACATTGTCATTGGTCAGCAGTGCACTCTTTTCAGTGAATGGGTGCCATCAGAATGAGAGTCCAAACATCACAATGATCCACAAATAACCCACACAACTCCAGCCCATCTGTTAACATTTTAAAAGTAAAAAGCTGTGTACCTTTAAAAAGCAAATCCATTAACATAATTTCAATTCAAACCACTTCCCGCAAAAGTAGTTAATAATCTATAATAATGCTTTCTTCAGTAAAAAAAAAAAAAATCCCTGTTATCCTGCATCAAAATCAATCGACAATGTAATGTTACATTTCTCCAAATTTATTTCTGATAAAGAAACAAGCTCATATACATCTTAGATGGCTTTCTAAATTATAATTTTTCAGTAAACTATTACTTTAAAGACTTTACATTACCCCTTAAATATTCAGTTATTCGGATCAACTGAAATGAACTTTCCCACCACCTAAATGTCCTCCCAGACACCCCGGCAGTTTTGTTTATGATCACATCGTGTTTCTTGGGTGAAGAACAGTGTGAAGGCCGTTCTTGTGGTGGCTTTAGGCTTTGTAGTGTGATTTACTAGATGACAGGTCTCCTCTGGTCCTCTTTGCAATTTGTTTCGTGCAGAACTCTGATTGTTGAAGAAACCGTGAGTGATGAAAGTGGAAGGTCACGCAGTCACTTCCATCATATGCCTAGACTAACATATCATGACAGATCCAAACTCTCTGTGACTCTACTAAATCTCAGCAACGACAGAATCGCATTTCTTTGAAACGTGAGACACTTATTTAAGTGATTTATTCATTTCATTTTTGAGCAACATCTTAGTCAACTTAGGTTTCTTGTAGTGTTTGTTTTTATGTCTCTCCTCTCATTAGGTCGATCCCTAATGGTGCTCTCTTAGCATTAGAGCCCTGTGGACCTCACAGATGGAATTCCTCCATCCATTGTGTTACTGTGAAACATCAACAGCATGGGCCTCTGGTGAGTAATGGATACGGAATGAAGGTGACTCAGGAAAAATATAAGCAGATGTAAAAGTGCCCACTGACAGATGAAGACATGAGAGAATTTTTATGCACTTTTTCTTAAGGATCGTGTAACTGTGTCCAATAACAATAAACACTTGATCCTACATACCTTACAGTTCAGACACTAAGAGGTCTAGAGCTTATAATATAAATCACTCAGCACATATGCCTTTCTGTACTTATATATTATTCTTACTGTATAATAGATCAGTAAGGCAAAGCTGACATTACATAATGCTAATTAACTAGTAAATGAAAATTTATGGAAATGTAATGACATGAAATATTTAAGCTTCTCCACTCATTCTAGGTCAATAATCTAATACATTTGCAACATTTCATTCTATGATTTTCAATTAAAACGGCATTAAATTAGAAAAATGCTAACTATAAGCATTTTCACCGTCGAAGGTTAAATCAGGTTTTGACAGGTCATTCAAGGCTGAATTATTAATTTGGCGATGCCTCCATGTTTTGTTTACTTTCAATTATATGAGTGAGGGTCAGGTCAGGAGGATGTGTTTCACTAACCATAGCTAGAACCCCCCCCCCATGTGAAATATAAGTACCCTGTCCTGAGAGCACTAAACACAATCTGTCTGTATATGCCGCCTGTACCCGGAATACAAAGGAACCGTGTGCTGTTTAGAATTCAAATAAAAAAGTGTGAAGAGCGGCAAGGGAGCTAAGGAGCAGGGAATGAGCATGGAAATGAGGTAAAAGAGAATGCAGCAGAGATAAAGAACGAAATGTGTAAAGCCTCCAGAGAGTAAACAATGCTTGTTTTGCAGCCACAACTCATTCATGGCCGTCAGCAAGCTTGCAAAGGATCACATTCATAATAATATGAGGGCTGAAGGATCAGCTCTGCTTCATAAGATAGTGCTTTTAGTAAAATATGCAATGATACATAATTAATCATAAAATTCAGAGCTAGGGGGTTTCCAGCTATTACGACCCAGCTGTTTGCATGGAGACTGTTGAGATTTTTGGGCTTTGATCTGACATTAAAAACCCCAAGCAGGTTGAATTGTTGTTGTTTTTTTAGTCTGATTTGCTTTTTTAAAAATCGAATTTACAGGTAATATATCACCTTATTACAGTACAGAGATGATTCAGTTGCATGCAAGAAAAAAACAAACAGTTAACGATCCTCTTTTGTTATTTCAAGGGAAATACATTAATTAAATCAATTTTTCCTAGTTTTATATGCTAAACAAAATCTAAACATCTCTAAAAGCTCATTTTAAGATTGAGTGTTATATTCGATTTTTTTATATCTGCTCTTAGTTGGCACATCATTTAGATCAAAATAGCTGAAGGGCTTTTTGTGAGCTGGAAAACATACATATTTTGCTTATGATTCTGTTTTGTGATATTTATTAAGGTACATGCATGTTGGATGACTGTTGCCTTACTAATTCCAGCATCTTTGTGGTGGTGTACTGCATATTTTTCACCCACCTTGAAATATAACCAAGGCAATGACATGATAAGATTTGCCCGTTCATGTTCTAGCTCAGAATATTTTTCATCTTTCGTGACTAAATGATAGTGTTACTCACATATCATAAAGCATACCTTCTCAGTTTAGGCGTGTGTCAGTGAAAAAATGAGAAAATCCAGTGCATGACATTAAAACATTAATATTCAGTAGGGTTAGAAACACAAACACTGCATTAATCCTATAGCATGTCATAAAAACATGTAGGAAGTGTCTTAAAGGACTGTTTAAAGAAAGTCTTATGATTGAACAATGGAAATTTTTAAGGACAAAGGTTTGCCTTATCTACGAAAGGCACCTTTTTTATGCTTCCTACGTGGGTGTGGGTCTGACTTATTGACTTTCTGAAAGCTATTCCTCTTTTAGCATTAGGTCATGGCATTGAGCTTTGAAATCAGAGGAGAGAGCCATTTATTCACAGGAGAATTTGTTGGACAGGCCTGAGATGTGCCTTCATAACGTTTGGAGTCGATATCAAAAGCTATACTATTTAGAGAACCACGGTTTGCAATCAGAAATGTTGACTCTCGTTTTGTTGGTTTGTTGCATGTTGCTGACACGTGAGATATAACGAAACCATGTAAAACAGGCAGTCACATGTTGTACCATGAGCTTCGTGTGGGTGCCAGAGGTGTTAACTTACAACAGGAAGCACTATGGTTTGCATATTTCACAAAAAAAAAAAAAAAAATCACTGACACATTTTCTTTGCCCACACGTCCTAACACGACTTCACTTCGAAAACGAAGGGGTAATGAAAAGGGAAAAAATAGGTTGGGTAAAATGAAATTTCAAATGGTGACACTTCCCCTGGGGTGTTGCTTTAAATTTATATTCATTATTGGCTCATAGCCCAAATAAACCACAACAGCGTCTCACAAGCCTTTCTTGGATGAGATGAAGTCTGAAGGGAAGGGTGTTTGCTGTTTCTCCATGATAAGTTCCTACCTTCCTTCACTAACGACTAAATTGTGGTTTAGTGTGCAATACTAAAAGTGACCAATGGAAAATAAGGGTTAGTATGTCACATCGAATTACAAAACAGCCAAAGACTTTTTTCTATGTTGGACATGATAGCAAAATAAAGCGTTATTGGGTAAAGGTCCATTAAATGGTTAACTTTATAGATAAACTTAGACCTTATAGGTGCAGCTTCACTCTGTCTGTTATTAGGGAAATAGTCTAAATCTACTCCATAACAATTGTAACCTACATTTTTTGACCGACTAGTCGGCTGTTTTATTTACAGAGCTACCTGTGTCTGATCTTCCAACAGAGCCCATTGTGTGCATTCATCAGGAAAGCACTATGACTATCTGTGACAGAAGGGTTGAGGGGCAGCACTCCTTTTGCCCCCTTTTAAGTGTCCCCAGCTCTAAATCCACCCATATGGCCAGAGCGGCTTAAGTAGAGGAGAAAGGGCACATCAAACACATGGCCTGTTCAATTCTGCTTCACTTGACTCAGATGAGAGGGACGCTGCACCAGATGACACTTCATAAGAGCTCACGAGTAGGTGAATGGAAGAGTCATAAGCGCGCTGCTAATGAGCGTTCAGTGCACCCACAAAGCAATTCAGAGTTGTTTATTATTTATTAGGCGACTGATGTGTGATTAGTCCCCTGTCAAACTAGATTAAAGTCAGTCAAGATATAGAGCAAAAACATCAGTGCTGATACTTCAAGAAAACAAGCAATAAAAAGTCCCTTCATTTCCTTTTGCTTATGTAAGATACTGATATTCTGATTGCCATAGGAAGCCGGAGGAAGTGTAGAGTTGAGACATTCACATATAGGTCACTTAAGGCACTAGGCCTTGTTTTGTTATGGAAGTTTTATTGATGCAAATTGCATTTTTACTTTTTATACCACCCCACACATAATCCAACCCTGCCCCAACAAGTCAATCGCCAATTAAACAAATGACATCTGAAGAAAAAAAAACAAGCACTAGCCTTCTATTAAAATCTTTTGAGCTTAAATAGTTCTAAAATATTCTCAATACATCTTATAAAATATTTACTTATTTACTATATTATATATTATAAAAAAATAATTTTTGAGTCCTAAAATAGTAAAGATATTAAATATTATACACACTTTTGTTGTATATTTTGATCACATTTCTCACAATAACTTTAGATATATTTTACATCTGTATAGATATAGATACCATTGACATTTTAGATAGCGAGAGAACAAATGGGGACGTTGCAGGCCAGACTCAAACCCACATCGCCAACACACTAATGCATCAGAGCTCTGACGTGCAGATATTTCTTAAACACTGGGCTGAAACAAAGCACTCATAACTAGCACAGTCATATAACGGCACACTTTGTCTTCACCAAGATCTGGTTTCTTGCCTGAAAGCAAGACTGAAAGAAGAGACCGGAGCAATGGCCTGCAGCAAGCTGAAAACAAATGGTTATTTTTCTGTGCTTTATGTCTTGAGGTGAAATAGAGAGAAAGATGAAAAACAAGCACCTGTTAACATGACTTGTTTTTGTTTCTCAATTTCACAGGCTGTAAGCTGTAATAAAGGGCCACACAGTGAAAGTCTTGGTATAATTATAGGCTTTTCAACTGTCTGAATGTCAAATTCTGACGCCTGACTGCTCTGCAATGCCAAGTACTCACAGATACTTATATTTAAGTATATATCTTTCCAAACGTTAAATTTACTTTTCACTGGGGCACACGTGCACACACACCTTCGTTGCCTATTGTTGACTTTTATATGCAGTGCACACTATATAAATGACTCAATTTCATGTCAACAGATATTACCGTCTGGTATTTGCATGTTTAAAAAGTATCAAAGTCTGAAACTGTAAGGACATTCCCATGAGGCTTTGGGTTTTAAGAAAAGCAAACAGAGGACTCCCTTTCCCCCGACTAAGGTTTCCACCTCCTGGCTTTTTGTGTGGCCAGACAGGGAATATAACTCCCAGCGTTAAGGGCTTTGTTTCTTAGTTTATTTTGTATAAGATTTCACACCACAATTTCCCTTTTTCCTGTTACGGCTTGTTAATTCCGAGATTTCTTCACTGATAAAACTTGTTGCCGACAGGTTCCAGACAGTAATACTGAGAGAACTGCTGTGAAGTAGCCAAAATATAATCCCGATATAAGCATTGTGTGTTTACTTCGCAATTAAGAGTGTCAATTAAGGCTCAAACCCCACAAAGACAGTCATAACAAAAAGTGGTGGGTCTTGAAAACATTAAACATTTTAATTAGACATTTTAACTGTTTTTAGTAAGAACAAAAGTTACAGAGTCACATTTGACTGAAACAAAGATATATTAAACACCATGTCCACATTTTGTTAAAAAAAAAACAATTGGGTTGCATGATACCAAGCTCAGTGGGCTGTTGCCTGCTTTGAGTGTAATCTTTTTAAATCTTGTCAGGTATTGGGTGCTGTATATTTCACATAATGTCACATTCTTGGGTTCTGACTCACTCGCAGCAATGTGTTTTGAATCGTGCTTGAATTGCATACAACTGTAAGCCCCTATTGTTCAGAGCCAAAGTCACATCACAAGGCACAGACGATTTGACAAGGGAAATCTTGTTCAGACCTCTTACTTAGAGCCCAGGAAAGTGCTCTTCACTCTCACTTCAAATCAAATCAATGTCTGATCAATCATGGGCCCTGAGCCTTCAGGGTGGCAGTGGGGATCAATCTGCCATTTTTCAGGGTGTCCACTGACTGCTTATATCTGGGGCTACGGCTGAGGCCTGTCTAATTGAATTAGCAGGGCCACGTCCCCGGGGTGGTTTCCATCTGGTTTTATATGTAACTGACAAGAAGAAGTGACTTGAAGATACATCAACAGATGCATCTGGTAGTCCAGGAAGGAACTAAACTCTATAGAGGATGCAGAATGAGATATTATTTTGCTTCATTTCCTTGGCATGGTCTAATTGCATGTTTTGAATCAGTCTTAGTTAAAAAAAAAGTTGTTAATGGGTAAAAAAAAAAACCTGTGGAAATTACACGTACATTCTGACTGTTGTTTCCTAACAGATGTTCTGTTATTGAGAGCTAAAAGCATTTCTCGTGTTAACATTTTTTTGGCATCCGTGGTTGATGTTAATTAAGTCAATGTTATCCTTCTAGGTGATGACAACACCTGGGCTTTCGGTTCATTACTCAGACTGAATCACCTATTATTGTCCTCAGTGTCAGACACCAGAAATTATTGCTCAACCGACTTCAGAGTGCTTTGTCTTTGCCCTCAGACACCCATATCCTATTTCCTTGCTTTTTACTATGCAGAAGATGGATTATTGTCAGTGTTCCTAAGGCCAGATCACTTATTTCCCATTTATCAGGAAAGCCAAAAACAACGAACCATAAAATCATAGGTCTGATATTCAAATTGCACTTTTAATATGCCTGTGCTTTGTTATAGCAAACAGCTTCATGACATGCAGCAGGAGTGTATCGTGTCTCACCTTGTCAAGCATTAGGCTGCTAATAGTTACACATATAGTTTCTCAATATGGTGTTAATTTAAAGGCATTATTCACACAGCAATTAACATTATGTCATCATTTTATTTACCCTCATGTTGTTACAAACCTGTACGGGCCCCAGCCCCGAATCACGGTCCAAGGAACCGTGTGAGAGGCTTGCATTGAGTTCTGGGGATCCGCCTGTGGCTGCCGGTCCCCTGGAGAGGTCAGCCAACTCTACTGAGGGTCCACGGGTGGCTACACGACCCCCAGAACCTACGCCTCAAGCTTTGGGGCTTTGGTACTGTCCGGTTCCGATCACGGAGGATCTGTCAGTGGCTGCATGACTCTTGGGAATGTTGACCGCGGTCATGGATTTCCCAGGGATTCCGTTGATGGCTGAACGGACTGGTCAGACCTGGTCTCCAGGTCCACTCAAATGGGTGTCTCCGCCATGGTGGGCACCTGCTCCGCCCTGGTGGCCGCCCCCGCCTCCTGCGCCGCCCTGGTGGGCGTTTCCGCCACCTGCTCCGCCCCTGTGGGCTTCTCCGCCACCTGCTCCGCCTAGAGGGACATCTCCACTATCAACTCCGCTGAGTTGGACTTCTCCGCCGTCTGCCATGCCCTGGTGGGTGTCTCCACCGCCTGCGTCACTTAAGTGGGCTTCTCCGCCGTCAGCCCCGCCCTGCCGGCTCCCAAGCCTGGTGCCCCTGGAAGCCGCCCCTAAGAGGGGGGGGGTCTATGTCATGATCAGCTGGATGTGCCAGCCTGCGCATGGCAATCCAGCTCCCGGAAAATTGTGTGTGTGTGTTTTGTGTTTGTTCACATGGACTCAGTGCCACAAACTCATGTCTCCACCCTGCTCGTCAGTTGTCATGGCACTTCATTGTTGGCTCCTCCCACTGACCTAGATTTACTTGTATAAAACCTGGAAGAATTTTATCTGTCCCCACGTAGTTGTCGTCCCGTAGTTTTGTCACCCCGTGTATTTCTCTGTCTTGACTATCTGTTACCGACCTTGCCTGTTACCGACTACCTCCCCTGGATTGCACCGACCTACGCCTGGACTCTGACCACTCTCTTGTTTTGCCTCTGCTATCTATGTCTGCCGGCGATAACCCAGCCTGTCTCTGTTTACCCTGTGAGTCAATAAAACACTCTGCATTTGAATTTGCACGCCTCGTCGTCTCTCCGCACCGTCACAGTGACACACTAAGTCACACACACTGGGACGCGACACTGCACAAGTCACACATCCAAGATGAAAGCTGAAATCTGGAAATCATCAAATTAAAAGTATGAAGGATAATGCCTGAGACTATTTGACTAATATAGTGCAATGATAATATCAAACAGTTATGATGCATAAGAAGGCAGAATTGACAGAGAGAGCAGTCAAAGTAAAATAAATAGTTTGACTTTTGAACAAAAGAAAGAACAAAAGAATATGTGAATTGTTTTTAATAATAATTGTTGATCTACAGTAATGCAATTATAATTCTAATACTATTAACCCTGTTGAAAAAAGGTGGATTGTTCTCTACAATTCCCTGCTGAAAAAAACTAACAAACAAACAAACAAACAAAAAACAGAATATGCTGGTTAGGTAAGTTTTGAAGCTGGGATGCTGGGTTAAACTGGTTTATGCGGGTCACATGCTGGCAAAGAACCAGCATAAACCAGCAAAAGGTCGATCTTAAACCAGCATATAGCTTCAAAACCTACCTAACCAACATGTTCTGTTTTTTTCAGCAGGGACCTGAAAACCGTCGAGCTGTCTGCATACAAACCAGTGTAATGGCAAGAACACTCCTGCACTAGAAAGCAGGTGTTTTAAAATCACTTACATTAAGAAGTTTTTAAGCATAAATGCCTGAACACTTTCCAGAAGAGCTGTTTTTACCAGTGCCATTTAGTCGGAAAAAACATCCAATAAAAACCTGCTGATGTCTGCGGGGTAATTAGGTCTCCCTTTCACTGCCTACCAAACTTCTGCCATTCAACATGTTACTTCAAACACAGTGTTCAAGTGGCTGAACTCTTCGTGAACCTGGCCTGTGTTCTGCTGATGGCTGCAGCTTCTCATATTTTTCAAACCTCAGTAAAACTTCCCTGTCTAGTTAACTCCCCCTAACCGAGCACTACAGCCTGTTTATGCGTGATAAAACCGCCTGTCTGAAATTAAATCAATAGCCACGGACATTGATGAGTCACTGTCACACTACTCATCTGCGCAATTTCCCTATTTTGCTCACTGCTTGCGTGAGAGCAACGTTTAAAAACAAGAAGTTGTCACTTGTTTTTTTCCTTTTCTCAACACAAAGTGAGGTCACTGTTAAAACTGTACAAAAGATCTTGTTTTGGTGCGTTCTTGCTCTGTCATGCGGACTGGGCTCTGCGAATTCACCTCAGTGTCACCTGTAATGAGAGAGGGGCTTATTCATGATCAAAAAAGCCACTTTAAAGCAGGACCTCATGCTCTTTGACATTTTAACCAGCCGATAGAAAGGAAAACTAAAGTGGCTGCAGAGACTTTTAGAGCTCTATATTGATCGTGATGAATTCCTATTTATTCCGAAAGAGACATGAATATTGATTTTCATAGTTCAACTTTGAAACTACATACTCTCAGAGTAGACTGTTAGGGTAGGTTTAGGGTTGGTAGAATAAGTTGACATATCCTTGCAAAGATTCTTATAGTCAGTTTGTTGTGGACCCATCAAAATAAAAAGTCTACTAATACTTTAATGACTGCTTATTGACGTATAGTTGGAAAGTTACTTACTGTTAGTAGAATGTCTAAAGTGGACTACTGAAAAAAAGTGTTTTTAACATATTTTAATACCACTATAATTATGGGTGCCGGTGAATGTCTGGTATACTTTAGAGTCCTTAATGAAACAGAAACTTATATAATATATAAGAAATTTTGTTTTTTGGACATTGCATTCAAATCCACTCGTTTCGGAAATCTAAGGAAGCAAGCTTGTCTTCCTGACATCTATTAGAGGGGCAGATGGCCTCTTGTCTTGTATTATTGGGGGGTTGGAGGACAGGAGGTGTGAAGTGTGGCCTGCTCTGGGTGAATAGCTACAGCCCAGGCTTGAAGGAGCCACACACAAAGGCAAGCACCCAGAGATTAGTGACATGACATGGCCATTCTGAAAGCACACAAGCGGAGCATGGAGATTGTGCTTTGTTGCTGTGGAAAATGGCAGAGTGACACATCTGGAGCAGAACTGCATTCAGCTCAGGGTTTCAAGGATTCCCACCGGGCTTCTTTCCACCATTATCTGCTCAATAGGTGGAAAGTCAGTGGCCACTTTCTTAAAATAGAGTACAAAGTAAGGTCTGAAACTCTTAAAAAGTATTTTTTCCCTTTTCAACAAAAGGGTCAATGAAGGGTGCCGTTTAACCTTAAAAAAAAGGATATACGTTGTTGTGAAATCTGCAACCCTGTAACCAGAATTTTGGACAAGACTGCCACATACATTATATAAACCTTTTATTTATTTATTACATTTCACAACTCAGAGAAATTGCATAAAAACTCAAATAATCCAATGATATTGGTTTAGTTTACAACTTTTTTATAACGTTGTTAACTTTCTTAGAACCTGTTTAGGACATTATTTGCACTTTATGAATGTTCTTATAATGTTGATAGAAAACGTTTTTAGAACATCGTTCTTGGAACTTCTTTAGGGCGTTATATTTGATAATTCTTCTAATAATGTACTTAGAAAATGTTCTCCGAACAATGTTCTTGGAACGTCTTTAGGGCGTTATTTGTACTCGAATGTTCTTATAGTGTTGATAGAAAACTTTCTTAGAAAATCGTTTTAGGACGTTATTTATAGCCTACTTAATGAATGTTCCTAATGTTGATAAAAAATATGTATATTAATAATAACATTGAAGATAATAACCAGATCAGTTATCATGATGCATGTAATGTTAGCTAGCAAGAAGCAAGAAGATAACACAATTTATATTTAGAAATATTTGTTTGTGGTTTCTCACAGCCGCACACAGATAAACGAATCCTGCAAAGTTTATTTTTAAGACAGAGACAGCTGAGTGGTCTTCCTGTTAAAGTGCCCCTATTATGCCTTTTCAAATATGAAAAATAAATAATGATAAATAAAGTTAATGGCTATCAATAAAAAGAGTCGGCTCACATTCGCCTTAACGAGTCAACAGCAATTTTAATCTTTTTCTGTTACGGATTCACGTCACAAAGTAACATATTTGCATAAATATCCGCCCACGTTCTATGTCGCGAACAGCTTGCCCCGCCCACAAACAGTACAATTTCCACGTGGATTACATCATGTCAAGAAGATGCTGTATCCTGCTCTGTCATTCAGTTATGGCAAAGGGCGTTTCGTTATCCGTCTCACGCTGTAGCAAGAAAGGACTGTGCCATCTGACCAATCACAGCAGTGAGGGCTCACAGAAAGGCGGAGTTTAGACAGACTGATTCTTCGAACTGCTTCACACGAGTCGTTTACGAATCATTAAGAAATGGGGTAAAATTAAATCTAGTTTTGGAGAAAACTAAAGTGTTTTTTTTACCTTGCATACATGTAAACCTGTTTTAAGAGACTCATAAAGCAACCTTTAAAATGGCATAATAGGGGCACTTTAAACATTTTATGTTCATTGTGTTATTCAACGCGATGAGGAGTGTTTATAATGGCTGTTTGGTTAGCCTTAGTTAACATTTATGTTATTTGCTCATCACAATGTGTTTAAAAAATTATACTAACAGATTGTTGTGCTTTTGCAATCAATCTTTTTAGGGGTGCTGCGACGTCATTGACAACAAGACGTCTGCCATAATATGAGAGTTAGAATTAGCATGAAACAAATTGATGTGGTAATTTGTCACGTTATAAACAGTATTTTTTGATGAAATGCTATTAATGCAGTAATGATGACCAGAAATGACCAGCAGCACAAATGTTAAGTCTTCTGAACAAATAATAGCCTATACTTTCTTTAAATATTAGATTTAAACCTTAACCTAAAGATTGATCAAACTGTTAATACACAACACAGATGAAAAATATCAAATTAACATCCTACAAAAATAACATAATGACATCTGAGGGCCAATCTGCTTGATGCAGTGTAGCGTGTCACCATTTTGTCATTCAAGCTATGATCCTGGCAGAAACTATCTGAAAAGAAGACTGATTGTTCAATTTCAGGACAACTTTAAATTAGCTTGGCAACATTTTAACATTTTAGCTGAGATCAGTACCATTTAAAAAAAAAATCATTCTGTCATGGTTTACTCACAGACAAATGTTTTTATTTTTGATATTGTTTAATAATTTATGTAATTCCATTGGAAGTCTTGACAGTCTTTATTTTTTAGCTTGTTTAGGCTTTGACAGGATAAAACACCCTCAGCTCAAGCTTCTCAGTGTGATACTGATCAAATACCAAATACTGATCATATGGAAGTTACAGTCTTTTTTCTTAGTGTCGCAAAAATGCAAAGGCAGAGTACTGTAACTTCAAGTTTGTCCTCACATTTTTTTAGATATATATTTTAATTACTAAAACATCTATAAAAAAAAAATTTTTCTCGGTTTCACAAGTATTTTGCCTTTGTGGCGCAGTATACTTACCAGAATTAATAAATTAGGTCATTTTATATTTATAATTTAAAAATATTTTTTTTTGGCAAATGACATAATGAAAATCTAATATTTGAATGTTTATATTTTTCCTAATCTAATATACTTCAGAAGATATTTTTTTTCTTAATGCTGCTTTGAAAGTAGATAAAAATTAACGTAAGCTAAGTTAAATTAATTTGGCATCTACAGCATTTTGATACAGCATTTACATTGTCTTTTATATTTTTATTTTCAGATGTACTGATTTACATTGTATTCCTATTATATAACTTTTGTGTTTATATTTCTTTATACTTTATAACTTTTGTGAACTACCTTTGGCTCTTTTGTAATGTAATATTTGTAAAACTCACAGCAAAGATCCTAAGAATTTTATTTAAATTTAGGTTGCAATAACATTGTAGAAACGTTATGCTAACATCAAATAACGTTCCAGGAACGTTAAGCAAACTGGACATTTTAACCTTCTTAGAATGTTGTAAATACACAATCATAAACCGTTATATTTTAAGTGAACTTTAGGTTGCAAGACTGTTGCAGGAACGTTATGCAAACTGTAAAATAACGTTCTGGGAACGTTAAGCAAACTGGACATTTTAACCTTCTTAGAATGTTGTAAATAAACATTCATAGAAGGTTATATTTTAAGTGAAATTTAGGTTAATAACGGAGGAACGTAAAGCAAACTGGACATTTTACATTTTTGGAACATTATAAATAACGTTTCCACAACCAAACCAGAACGTTAGGAAAATGCTCTCAGAAAATAATTTTGTTAGCTGGGATATTACTCTGTGTCGGTAATAAACAAAACTTTTTCTTACAATAATTTGGGTAACTTTGTTCAATGGTTGAGCTTGACAGGTGTCAAAATTATAATGTTGTAGTTGTTGTATGATTGTAATGGTTTAATATGGATACGTGCAAAATTTTTCTGTATTCATATCCAACAAATAAAATCTATTCTACTGACTGAAAAAACCTCTTCAGACATTTGTTCACTGTTTGCAGTCTGATATAGAAACTAATGTATCGCATCTGATATGCTTGTCCTCATGTCTTCATGTCATTGGGTTCTTAGTTTAACCATCTTCACCAGGCACTTTCCAGAATAGATTTTATCGCATACACTGTTCCCACAAACTCATAAAGAACCATAATGCGATGTGGTTTTACACAACTATGTTCTCATATGTCAACAGTTTTTAACATGACATGGTTGAGAAGTTAATTATGTAACATCTTGCTCCTGTTTGTATGCTAATAGTTATAGCAGTGCTTGGAGGGCAGGGTCACATGTTCATTACAGCACTCCAGGGCAGAACAGAGTTCAGAAGTCATGGCACTTTAGTCATAAATCTCCCAATCTGCTTAGTCTTGTCAGTATTAATGCAACTCATTGGCTAACAAAGACAGAGTAGGATTTCTTTTCTGAGTCACTTCACAAAATTTGTTTGTTCCTTAAAGGGTCACTGAATTTTTCCAAAATAAACACATCACGCAAAGACAATATGCACAGGCGGAAAACAACATGTGTACTGCCATCTGCGAAAGAAGGCTGATTATGATGTTCATTTGCATCCTTATTATGTTGGTTAAATTTGTTGATTTGTGTTGACTGAAGTGTATTGGGTGTTGGTTGAAGCGATTTCTTTTTTGCATCTAAACATATTTTAGATATGAAAATTGTTTATATATAATCTCATATATAAGTGATTTTCTGAATATATAAATTATCTTTATATAATCTTATATTCATATAACTCTGTTAGGTTTGTCTTTATAAATACCATATTTAGAGTATCTGCAATGCTGCATATGTACAAATAATAATAGTTATTTCTAGTAGCTAATTTAAAATGTACAACAATATAAAAAATGCATTTTTTATTTATTCATTGTTTTTTGTCAGAATAACACGTGGAAGTAAATAAATTATTATGAAAGGTTGTGGATAAACCTGATATTTAAATGTTAAGTATGCTTTTAAGTTATTACAATGACCTTGGGGTCTCTGAGACCCCAAACAGAGAACAAGGGTTAAGTAGTAACCTTCGTCTCACAGTGACCCTGTCAAGATTAATCTTTAATATAAACCAATATAATAAAACAGTCACCAGGTGGCACTCCATACACCTTAATTCAAGATCCTCAATCTTTCCTTTTGACTGAACCGAAATCAAAGAGTATGTCGAGCCACTTTTAGATATCACATTTAATCTGTGATCACTCTGTTGAGTGCTATTACAGATGGCATATATCCATGCTTAATCAAAGTGTTTCATGTTTTCATGCTCTCTTTATCTTTTCTTTAAGTGCTTGTATTCTCTCTCATCTGGGTGTTCAGGTGTTCTGGGGGTGTAAAATGTCATATCCAGCTTTCTTATACAGCAAGCACAGCGAGACTATTTAATTTTACACACAGAGAGACAGTCAGTATTTGCTATTGACAAAAAAACTTAATTTGCAGACCGTAATCAACTTTTGGAGTTTTCAAACCAGATTATTGATTGGTCTAAATCTGTTGTCCCAAGCCTTGATGGCTCGGTTTTGGGTGAGAATCAACCTGCTGCATAGGCCCGACTTCATCTCCCTCTCTCCCACACCCACTTCTCCTCCAGTCAAGGCTAACACACTTTCTCCAGTTTCCCTGTGAAGAATAATTGGGCCTCCTCCTAGTTTTATTGTCGCTCTCCAGATCATAAATCAGTAAGAGGGATGGTGGTGGTTCCACCGTGCATCTCCACTCCTGCCCCGCAGCCATGATGGGGAGTTGCTCTCTAGTGACATGCAGTATTCCCATGTGTGCGTGGATATGGATCCCAGAGTAAAGGCTGCCACAGGAAACAAAAGATGGCTTGTATTATTGTGACCAAGTGCCCAAAGGCTAATTAGGCAGAAAAAAAGGCAGCAAAAGCCTGCAAATCAATCATGCTGATGCTGCCTCTAAATAATGAATGACAAAATAATGAATTTTTAAAACATTTTTGTTTTCTGTTATTATTCTGGAGTGTGGTGGAACAGCATGCCTTGGTTAGTTGGCATGTCAAAACCAAAAGTGAACTTTGATATGCTGAACTTTTAGGATGTTTAGGGGGTTTTGAGGTACTATAATGAGTTTCATATACAGACAGAGTTGACGTGATGTGTGATTTGGTCTGCTAACCAAACCACTTCCTGCTGTAAGAAAGAACAATTTGTACTTTGCACAGTTTTTTTTCTGTTTCCTTTTTTGCTTTAAAACATATTACATTCTTCATGACGTAACTTGCATGCAAATTAGTTTTTAATGGTATTTACTAAATACTTTTTCAGCCGTTTTATATTACCATTGCTATACTAAAACTGATATGTGTTTTAATGTATTCATTTATTTATTTCAGGCACACAGTTGTCGTGTATTATGTAATACTGTACCGTGAAATAAAAGTAAAGCTTGTGTAAAAAGGTAGCTGCTAAATTGCATAAGGCAATATCTGCATACGTTATCTTATGGTCTGTGACAAAAGTGAAAGCCCCTGAGGGCAAAAGGACAATCATTGTTGTGTAGGCAGCCATGTATCATGCAATTAAAGTAAAGCAACAATTTAGGTAAGAGTTTTAGTAGGTAACCCGTTTTAGTTTAATGTTTCATTTTACGGTCTTTGACGAAAGTGAGGGCAAAAGGACAGGCATTGTTATCATTTGATGTAGGTGCCATCTAGTGGAGAGGGTGATATTTAGGAATCGGTTCACTAAAATGATTCAAACTTTTCAGCTCTATGATTCAAGTGAGTCATTTATCACGGTACATTATTTTTAAAATAACTGTCACCCTACTAAATATGTAATAAAATTAGCAATACTGCTAAATTTAGATACTACCCAGTAGTTGTTTGCAGGTACGAGGATTTTTTTGTTAACTCTTGCGGAGCAGTTGAAGTGACAGAAAAAGTCACGTGCCATTGACATTAGTAAAACTGCAAGGGCAAGAAGTGTTTCTATTGTCAAGTACCCTACAGTGTATCGATATATGACAGAAGTCAAATCATGCAGCTTTTTGCTGGTTAACATGGTCTCTAAATTCAAGTCACAAAATAACACACAAAACAAAACAAAAAACAAGTACCGAGTTTCCCCCCCGCGCGGGCCCGCGCCAATGTCTTGTTCCCCGCCGCTGCAAGTGTCACTTTTGGGGCTCCTTAAATTCTCCTCAGACTTAATGGAGAACATAAATCCCGTCTTATTTGGAAGACCGAGCGTCTTGACGGTGAGTACTGCCTCTTTGTTGGTTAGTTTAATTGTGAAGGATGAGATTAATTTGTGTCAATCAGGAGGAAAAACAAACATTAAGGCTTAGAGAGAGTATTGTGGTCTAAACGTTCGCGAGAGCTCCTAATTCGGAAGCACGATTAGAGCTTAGTGTTAAAAAGGTGAACAAACACGAAAACGGTAACTTCACTAAGTGCAGACGAAACTATTAGCTGCTCAGCGTGAGATGTTCTGCTTGGCTGCAGGTGTGTCTCAGTCCTCAGAAAGTCATATGACGGTATGCTCGGTAATTTAGGAATACAAATTGAACAAGCCGATGTTGCAAAGAAACATCAGGCAAGGTGAAGGAGCATGGCAGAAAACAGATGTAACAAAACTGAGAGCAATAAAGAAACCTCTCAAAATGGAAATGACTTGCACTAGTCATCTCAGGCAAGCTGCAGTTTAAAACCCACCTGTTTCTTCTCATCTCAAATGGCACGATTTATCAGGCAGGATTGGGGAAAAATGAATGTACTGGCGGTGATTTTCCACCATATTAGATTTTAAACAAAAGCATGTGAAATTATCCACAGAGACTGAAACCATTTTACCCGCAGTTATAAAAAATTAAACATTGTGGGAGGCAGAGGCTTGTTGATATATTACCCCTGTTATTATGCAATTTGTTTGTATATTTTTAGGGTAATATTTTATTTCACCTTATCTTCAACACCCCCCTGCTTTAAATGCCCATAATTGAGACAAAGCTTTCTCATTTGGAGTCGGATCCCTCGAGATGCCTTACAGGAACATAATGACACCTCACTGCCATAATTATTAACATGTGCGTTTACAGCGAAGAACACTTAGCATTTGGATTAAACCATTGATCTCAATTGGTCCAGGAGGTTTGTCAGGTAATGGGTTTACACAAATCAAAGCAAATAGAAGATTGTTCCCCTGCTGCCAGTGTGTCCAACAGCCAGTACCCTTTTGTGTTTTGTTTAGTCAAAGCGTACAAAGCACTTCAATTATTACAGCACTCTTTAAATCAGTGCTTGAGATGACAGCCATTTCTTCAGCTGTGGAAATCAAGTAGCTCTTTGTTTGTGTTTACAAACAGCCATAAAGCCACTAAATGCAGAATAAAATGATGAAGATGCAGACACACAAGAGGAACATTAATCTGAGTGAGATGGAAAATGCACAGACAGGTATGTCGACCCGTGCTACTCGACTAATAAACAAACCACTCTGTTTCTCAGGTAATGCGCCTTGCTGCTTTCACTTCGGTAAATGGCTTCAACTTTCTCATCTTTGGCTCTGGAAGAGCGGGGGTTTAATTTTTATATTCTCACATAAAAAAAGTCTTTACTCTGACAGCACTCCGCTTAAATATTTCCCTTGGCCATAGTTGAATTGCCAATTCTTTTAATAGTTGTGAGGATTGGAGCGGGCAGGTCTGGGGACCGGGTGGTCCCAAGATGCTAGGGCCAAATTGACAGGCCGTCTATGTTGGCTCAGTCTTCATTTACAGCAGGATGATCCTAGCCAACCCTGGTGGCAGCCAATTTGCTCTAGGACAGATGAATGTGGAGAGGTATATGGAGGCAGTGTTTTCCCACAATCCCTCTGGTGTGTACTGGGCAGATCTGAGACCTCTGTCACAGAAATGACATCTATCTTATCTACCTCATTGTTTGAGGAAATGTTGAGTCAATCGTGCTAACATTTGGAAAATCTGAATCAAGTGATGACCACAAGATTGTTACCTTTTGACCTACTTTGAACCCCCGATAGGTCAGAACAATTTATCTGAGTAGCGTAGAATCATTTTGGACTTGCATTTTTGTGCTAACCATAGACAACACTTATGTACTAGCAGTCTTTGATGGTGTTTTTTTCAAACCTGTTATGATCAGACGCTGCCGTGGAAATGTCGTTTATTGATTAGGTTCTGTTTTGTTAAAGCACAAAAGAACAAACAACACTTTTAAGTGTTCCCTTAGTTTTAATTAGCCTCTTCTCGTTGTCATTTACCAGAGGTGTAAACACTGCCCGCGGCGGTAGGGTGAAATTAGCCAATTCTATCATTGCATGCAGGAACCCGGTGTTTTCTCTCAGCAACATCTCTTTGTGGTTGTGTTGGCGGGCTACTGAGCAAAACAATCTGTCTTGGCTTATTCCTGACAGAATATCAATGCTTGTTTGTGAGAAAAGACACTTAAATAAACATTGATACATTGTAATTTTAATACGCAGATTGCATCATTTACTATGAATGATCATACAAAACAAAGACTCTGTCAGCAGATATCAAGCACGCATCTGTTGACACTCTTGAATGTCTCAACCCAAACCAGCGATATTGGAAGTAAAAGATTTGTAACTGCAGCTGTCATTGCATGTTAATATCAGCTTTATTTCTGACCTGCAATTGCATGATGGTCAGTGCAATAGAAGTAGGTTAATGTTTTGTTGTTTGGCCTGTTACTATTCTTCATATGATTAAAAACAAAATGAAACACTTGTGATGTGCTGTACTCATGTGGTGAGCTGTTATTGTATATACAGTATGGTAGATTTTAGACTGTGAATAAAACAACGTTTCAGAAAGTAGTCAAGTAGTGGGAAGAAGGTCACAGTTTAGTTTAGGGGAGGTTTTAAAATAGCTATTAACCACAACTTTTGTCCCTAGCGAACACTTGTTTATCTGCTTATTAATAGTCAGTAAAGTACGTTTAGGTATGGGGTGGGATTAATAGATCTGGTCATGAAGTATAATTCATTTGTATCTGCTTTATAAAAACTAATGAACACAGGCAGTATGCTATAATAGGCAAGCTAATAAGCAAATTAATAGCAAGAATTGCCCCTAAAGTGTTACCGAAATGATGGTCACAGTGATGAAAAATTATGTCACGTGTCAAAAGGTGCGCGACAAGAAATTTTAGTTCTGCAACGCGTGAGAGAGATGCATTGCGATTGGTTTATATGAAAGCATCCTGGGGCCTGTACCATGAAGCCGGATTAGCTGGTTAGCCAGGTAAGTTTAGGATTAGTTTGCACCAATCCTGGGTTTTA